>CM068364.1:36382995-36610495 GCA_034769755.1 Odontamblyopus lacepedii | reverse complement strand
ATCACTGCAGATGTTAAGGCTACACAGAAGTGGACCAAATAAACAGACTTGAGGCAAAGCAAAAATGCAAAAAGTAACAAGGATTTCTTAACTCTGGAGGAATGGTGATAGCTGAGGGGAGCCAGCAGCTGCAACACAAGAGTCTTAAAAAAAACAGGAGCAGGAACAAAGGAGGATGTAGGTAAGTAAAAATGGTATAAGGCGAGAAGCAAAAAATACAGCCGACTGCAAAATCGAGCAGACAAAAACAATGTGGCAGGAGAGCTGGGCCTTTGGGTTGATTGTAGATGAAGAGGAGCTGCTCCCACAGACTCCGCCCATGTCCACACCAACAGCAAATGAAGACTTGTGTCACAACCAGGGGCGTGACAACAGACACTGTACCAAACACTTTAAACCCCTCTACTCCACTCTTTTTAAAAGAGGAAAAAATAACTGTAAAAATAACTAAATGCTAAAGAGGGTATTTCCATATGACAAGACAAATTGGTGAAGTGCTCAGGAAGTCTCTGGGTCCCAAATCAATACACCATCTTTTCTTTTTTTTGGAAAAGTGCTTACACCAACCGGAAAAAATCTACAAATCTTTCCTCTACAACACAGAGTCACCAAGTTAATCTTTTTTTGAATGAGTGCGTGTCACTTTTGATAGAAAAACAGGGATGTAAGTGTATGCATATCTATACGGGAATGTATCTACGAAATAATGGAACACTCGCGTCTCAATATTCCGATAAAGACCTGTGAGAAGAACCAGAACAGACACACTGGATTAAATGATGGATCTGACTGTCTGAATCCTGAAATGCCAGAGAGGCGACATGTCGAGATTCCTGCTAATCAAACCGGGTACCCTCCAGTTTACAGGCAGATATCACTTCTCCCACTACACCACTGGTATCCCCAATGAAGTCCACATTTAAATCGGTAACTCCTGTGTCTTTGTCCTTGCTCTCCACCCTGTCCTTGTCCTCCTCTGACCCTCTCTCTCTCTGTCTGTCTCTCTCTTCATTTTTCATCCTGATTTACTTGCTCCACGGAGGCTTTGCAGATGAGAATGTTTATTTATGGCCATCAATATTTAATTGAGTTGACTCTAATCTTGCGTTAGCGGCTTCTGAAGTCTCGCAGTGGCTCTTTAAATATTCAAATGAATTGGAGCGGAGATACAGTAAAGAGGCTTGTCTTAATTGTTGTGGGAGAGCAGGTAGCGGTGCACGCATTAACAAACAGCTCTGAAATGAGTTTTCCTGTGGAGTGTGGAAGCTGTGGTGAAAAGATGCAGCCTAATTATTCATTCATAACAAGGAAACACAAAAGGCCGGTGCAGTTCCAGCTATTTATTACTCAGCAGGTGCTACCAACATATGATCAGAATTTGTACTTAGATTAGTTACAGTGCAAATTATTTGGAAGGTTATTTTTAAAGGGTGGTTATTTTAGAGAATTTCTACCATGTTTTAATATTATTTCTTCATCAAAAACATGCCATCTGTGCATGTTTGAGTAATTTAGTGATCTCTCCCGAGCCCTGTTCAAACTCTCCTTATGATTAGCAGTAAGATTCTGGGCAAGCCTCGTCCTCCAGACTCCCACGACAACTCTCCATAAATATACAAAAACACAATACAAAACAATGCTCAACAAACCTGATGCGATGTGCAGGAGTTTCATCAGTGGGATGCACAGTGATGGTGATAGTGCTCTGAGGGGGGAGTGGGAGGAGCAGGGCTCAGAGCATCAAAAACACAACCAGAGGGGGGCAGTACTCAGTTACATTTACCTATCTTTTTAATTTACTTAAAGTAGGGTACATATTACACATGTTTAAGTACATGTAGTTCATATGATTAACTTATGTTCAGGAGCAGGACCATGCCTCAACCACCCTTGACTCGAATCACAGCTCACTTCTATCACACCTCAATTTCCCAGAAGCCTATTTATAGCACCATGTTCAAGCAACCCAGTTTGTCGCGAATAACTCGACCCCACCCTCCTAACCCCAATCTGTTCACTTTCAGACATAAGATGTCTACGAGGGGGGGTCCTGTCTTGCTGGACCATGTGAAGATTGAGACTGAACCCCCACCTTGAGTCTCAACCCAGCCGACCTGCCTCATCTCCATATAATAAACTATTTTCTCTTCGCACATGTGTTGTTGGTGTGGTCCTTGCAAGTGAATCCTTTGTTATTATAGTCTGTGTACATCTCTAAATCTCCACATATTCTGTTCCACCTTGTGATGTCATGTAGTGGTAGTTTTAAAGTGAGCAGCTCCTTTTACCTTTTGTTCAGTGGAGACTGGCAATTCCAGAGCTGAAATGACCAAAAAAGATTCTAGTGAAGGTGTCTGAGTTGAGGTTGACATGGAAAACAGATTAAATGACCTTTATTTAATTGTTCTCAGCGTCCGGGGGTGGGGAAGGGTTCTGATTGAATGTATTTCCGTCTTTGGGAAGAAAACACACACTTCAGCTGCTCCCGGCTTTTCTGTTATCTCGGTTTGTTGTTACGCCTGTTGCAGTTACTAGAGGAACCCCAAAGCAGAGGCAGAAGGCAGGAGCAGTTTTAACTAAGTTTATTAGTACAAAACCCAGGCAGAGAGCGCTAGAGGAGACAGGCTTCAGGAGGGAGACATGGAAGGTAGGATGAACATTAAGAGCGGGAGGCAATCTCAACCTGACTGCAGAGGGGTTGATGACACGCTCAACTTCAAAAGGCCCAATAAATTTAGGAGACAGTTTCTTAGACTCACACTAACGGTAGATCACGTGTTGATAACCAGACTCTTTGCCCCCGGCTTGTAGTCAGGAGCAGGAACACGATGACGATCCGCATGCAATTACGAGTGGAGGTACGGGAAAGAGCAGCCCGGACCTAATGCCACACGAGTCGAACCCTCCTATGTTCAGAATGAGGCCTCCTATGTTCCTTGTATGGAGGGGACAGCCACAACCCTCTCCTGACTAGGGAACAGTGGAGGTTGACATCCATAAGAGGCCATGAACGGAGACATACCTGTGGCTGAAGAGACCAGGGTGTTATGGGAATACTCAACCCAGGGTATGTGGGTAGACCACGAGGCAGGTGATTGGCTGCGACGCAACACAAGGTGGCCTCCAGATCCTGGTTGGTCGGCTCTGTCTGGCCATTGGTCTGTGGGTGATAGCCTGAGGACAGGCTAGCAGTGGCCCCAAGGGCATGACAAAAGGCTCTCCACACCCAGGAAGAAAACTGAGGACCTCTGTCAGACACAATGTCCAAAGGGAGTCCATGTATTCTGAAAACATGCTGGACCAGGAGATTAGCAGTCTCAAAGGCAGACGGGAGCGTAGGAAGGGGCACAAAATGGGCAGACTTGGAAAACCGATCAACAATAGTCAAAATAACTGAGTTACCGTCTGACGGGGGGAGGCCAGTGACGAAATCCACAGCGATGTGGGACCATGGGCGAAAAGGAATGGGTAGAGGCCTCAACAGACCAGCAGGGGCACGATGAGAAGTCTTGTTGCGGGCACAGACAGGGCAGGCTAAAACAAATTCCCGTGTGTCAGAAGTCATGGTCGGCCACCAGAAGCATTGCTGAAGCAGGGCCAGGGTGCGATGGATACCAGGATGGCAGGCGACTTTGGAACTGTGTCCCCACTGGAGCACCGCAGACCAGGCAGATGGTGGCACAAACAGAAGCCCTGGTGGACACTCGGGAGGAGTAGGAAGATTCTGTTGAGCTTCCTGGACAACCTTCTCTACTTCCCAAATGGCTACTCCGACCACACATGATGGTAAAATCATGTCCTCAGGTGGATTGGTGGAGACAGGAGTGAATTGGTGGGATAGGGCGTCCGGCTTAACATTTCTGGACCCAGGGCGGTAGGTGAGAGAGAAGTTGAAACAGCCGAGGAAGAGGGCCCACCGAGCCTGGTGTGAGTTGAGCCCACGGGCAGAGCGAAGGTAGGACACGTTTTTATGGTCGGACCATACCAAAAAAGGTTGAGATGCCCCCTCAAGCCAGTGTCTCCACTCCTTGAGAGCCAAGACAACAGCCAAGAGCTCCCAATTTCCCACATCATAGTTTTTCTCTGCCGGGGTGAGTTGTCGAGAGAAGAAGGCGCGGGGTGGAGCTTTTGATCTGAGGTGGAGCGCTGCGAGAGGACGGCACCAACCCCGGTCTCCGATGCATCTACCTCAACCACAAACTGGGCAGAAGGATCAGGATGGCACAAAACAGGGGCAGAACAAAACAGTTGCTTTAATCTTAGAAAAGCGGCATCGGCTTAAGGAGACCAGGAGTCTTAATAGAGGTGAGTTTGGTGAGAGGAGAGGCTACTTTGCTATAGTCTCGGATAAATCTTCGGTAGAAGTTTGCAAACCCCAGAAATCTTTGAAGCTGCTTTCTATTAGCTGGTGTGGGCCAATCCACTACTGCTTTCACCTTAGCTGGATCGGTTTTGATTTGTCCTTTGTCCACAATAAATCCAAGGAAGTCAACCGAGGAAACATGAAAATCACACTTCTCAGCCTTCACAAAAAGTCTGTTCTCCAATAACCTCCGCAAAACCATTCTAACGTGTTGGACATGCTCATCAAGATCATGAGAAAAAATTTAAATATCGTCCAGATAAACAAACACAAATCTGTTAAGCATGTCACACAAAACATCATTAATAAGGCACTGAAACACAGCAGGGGCATTAGTCAATCCAAATGGCATAACTAAATATTCAAAATGTCCTAATGGGGTGTTAAACGCAGTTTTCCACTCACCCCCTTCCTTGATCCTGACCAAGTGATATGCATTACGAAGATCTAATTTAGTGAACACAGTGGCCTGGTGGAGGGAGCTGAAGGCCGAATCAATGAATGGAAGTGGGTATTTGTTCTTAACAGTTATGTCATTGAGGCCCCTATAGTCAATACATGGGCACAGGGACTTATCTTTCTTGTCAACAAAAAAGAACCCAGCCCCCACAGGTGAAGAGGAAGAGCGAATAAGTCCTGCAGCCAAACTCTCTGTAATGTAGGTTTCCATTGCGTCCCTTTCAGGTTTGGAGAGATTGTACAACTTACTAGAGAACAGTGGGGCACCAGGAATTAAATTAATTTGGCAATCATAAGGTCTGTGAGGCGGCAAAGAGGAGGCACGGTCTTTACAAAAAACCTCCTGAAGGTCGTGATAAACTGACGGGACTGAGGACAGGTCTATAGGTTTAGGTGGTGAGGGAGTGTGCGATGCTGTAGGGGGAATGGCTGCATGTCGGCAATGAGAGTGGCAGAATAAGATCCAATTAGCAATGGATTGGGTTGACCAGTCTATGTGTGGATTATGGAGCTTGAAGCCAAGGGAGGCCCAAGACTAGTGGAGACGACGGTGAAGGAACTATGTAAAGACTTAACTCCCGATGATTACCAGACACCAGAAAAGAGACAGGTTTAGTATGGTGAGTAACATTAGCTAGAATTCTCCCGTCTAGAGCAAAAACTTTCTTAGGTTCCGGGACTGGTTCTCTAAGTATATTGGCCTGGGAGACAAATTGTGAGTCAATAAAGTTCTCATCAGCTCCAGAGTCCACTAACGCTTGAACTGGGAGTACAGTGGAATCGAAGGACAGTGTACCTCTGAGTTGAATGCGCTTGGCGGAGGGATGAACAGGAGTACGGCTCACCAGCGCCCCTCCTGAGGCCGGTGAGCCCGGTCTTTTGGCCAAGTAGGGCAGTTGCACAGAATGTGGCCAGCCTGACCACAGTAGAAGCAGAGCCCATCACGAAGGCGGCGCTGATGCTCCTCCATGGTGAGTCCCATTCTCCTGAGCTGCATGGGCTCCTCAGTGGTGTCTGAGGACTCTTGTGGAGGAGGAGCAGGGAGCTCAGGCAGAGGAGAAGTTCTGGACCGGGAGGTAGGAACAAAATGGCGGGGCCTGACTATTCTCTACCTGCGTCTTTCACGTAGGCAGTTATCCAGTCTAATAGAAAGCAAGATAAGATCCTCTAAATTGCTAGACTCATCTCTGGCTGCCAGCTCATCTTTAACAACATCACTAAGACCTTGATAAATAATGCCTTGTAAGGCTTAATCATCCCACCCACACTCTGCAGCTAAAATGCGGAAGTCAATGGAGTATTCAGATACAGACCCAGGACCCTGACGGAAAGAAAGCAACCGACCACTAAGCTCTTTACCCTGCAATGGATGGACAAATACTCTCCTCATCTCTGCAGTGAAAGAGGAGAGAGTGCTACAAATAGGGGAGTTACTGTTGGCTAAAGCTACAGCCCAGGCAGACGCTTTCCCACCAAGTAGACTCATTATAAAGGCAATTTTAGCTCTGTCTGAAGAATAAGGAAGCGGCTGCTGGTCAAAAACTAACATGCACTGATGTATGAAATGCTGACATATCCCTGTCTCTCCTGAGCACCTGGTGGGGGTTGGTATGAAGGGCTCACGGGGATTGAGTTGAGTGGGAACCAGAAGGAGGGGAGACCTGGAGAACTGGTGCACAGGCTTGGCCGGAATCTGGAGGTTGTTTGTGGTCGGAGAGTTGCAACGAGGAAAGTTGAGTGGAAACCTCATTCAAACGACCACCGAGCTGATTGATTCCTGAGGTGAGGCTTTGAAGAGTGGTCATGATCTCCTGTAGGGCGACACCATGCTGTCCAACTAGAACTCCTTGAGATGTGACTGCTTGTTTAAATCGTTCAGTCTCAGCAAGGATCTGCTAAATTTTCTTAGCCTCTGCGGGGTCCATGTTGGCCAGATAATTCTGTTACGGTTACTAGAGGAACCCTAAAGCAGAGGCAGAAGGCAGGAGCAGTTTTAACAAAGTTTATTAGTACAAAACCCAGGCAGGCAGAGGAGGCAGGGAGCTGGCCAGCAGTTGAGGATCCCAGGGCAAAAGGACAGGTCACCAGAAAGATCCAGGCACGGAGGGAAACTGGGCAGCAGAGGAGAAGCAGGTAAGCAAAAATGCAGGTAAGTAATCCAAAAGATAATAAACCCTTACTTACTTCAGAATTAAGTTTAATTCTGAATCATAATTTTCATTAAGAAGTGTTTGCATGGTCTTTTTAAAGCAGGATTCATTTTTATTCAGAATTAAATTATTTTTATTGGGAATTAAAGCTCTCACGTAAACGTAGCAAAGGTGGAATAGAGTGTTTAGCCCAAATATGAGGTGTGTGTTACACGTGTGAATGAAACAAAACACAACTCCAGATCTGGTTGTGGTGAGGAAACATTAGAACAAAGATCAGAAATAGCACAATATGACCCCTTTAAAACCTTCATTTGCTTCATTTGTCAGAGAAAGTGTAATGTAATGAATAAGAGGCGACCTGCATTCACCTGAAATACCAAAACCAGTGACGTCAACTGAACAAAAAGACGTGATTCCACTGTAGCCGTTTCCTCCGCCCAGAAGGCAGTGATGTCACAATCCCGAGTCGTCAGGGAGGGATCACGTCGATGTCCCTTCACACGAGCTTTGGTACGATTAGCGTTCATTATGAGAGCGAGAAGAAGCCGGTCACGTACGCCTCCAGCCCCTCCACCGCCCTCCTCCACCTGCCGGCCGCCTCGATCGATACTGCGTGTTTGTGAGAGCGGCTGGTGCGTTTGCGGCGGTGGATTTTTCCAATTTCTACATTTGAGATTAGCGGCACTTCGGAGCCCGCCGCTCATTTCGAGAAACACAAATTCATTGAGCGGCTGCCGGAGCGCGAGCCCCCGGGCGAGAGAGGGAAGTGCACTAATGAAAAGACAGACAGTTGTGTTATTTAAATCACCAGGCAGCGTCACCCCGGGCAACATCGCTCTCTCTCCATCACACGCTCTTTCTCTCCATCTCTATCTCTCCATCACACGCTCTTTCTCTCCATCTCTCTCATCACACGCTCTCTTTCTCTCCATCTCTCTCCATCACACGCTCTCTTTCTCTCCATCTCTCTCTCCCTCTCCCTCATCACACGTTCTTTCTCTTCATCACTCTCTCTCTCATCACATGCTCTTTCTCTACATCGCTCTCTCCCTCTCTCTCATTACACTCTCACTCTCCCTCAGTCTCTCTCTCTCCATCATGCCCTCTTTCTCTCCATCACTCCCTTCCTGTCTCTCTCATCGCACCGCTCTCCCTCTCTCTCTCTCATCACACTGTCTCTCTCTCCATCTCTCTCTCTTCATCACACTCTCTCCACAGCTCTCTCTACATGTATCTCTCTCTCATCACATTCTCTCTCTCCATCTCCCTCCTCCTCCTCTCTCTTGTTTTCCCAGTGCAGCTCAACAGAACCACACGAAGACTCGAGCTGAACCTGATACAGAGTCTGACTGATGAAAAGCACCGAATTACACTGAGCCAAATGCACTCAGCTGCACCTCTGTACGTACACACAGTGTGTACACACACTGTACGTACACACACTGTACGTACACACAGTGTGTACACACACTGTACGTACACACACTGTACGTACACACAGTACGTACACACACAGTACGTACACACAGTGTGTACACACACAGTACGTACACACACAGTACGTACACACACAGTACGTACACACACAGTACGTACACACAGTACGTACACACACAGTACGTACACACACAGTACGTACACACACAGTACGTACACACACAGTACGTACACACACAGTACGTACACACACAGTACGTACACACACAGTATGTACACACACAGTACGTACACACACAGTACGTACACACAGTACGTACACACACAGTACGTACACACAGTACGTACACACACAGTACGTACACACAGTACATACACACACAGTATGTACACACACACAGTAATGCACACACAGTACGTGCACACACAGTACGCACACACACAGTACGCACACACAGTGCACACACACAGTGCATTACACACAGTTACAGTACGCATACACACACAGTACGCACACAATACAGTGTACACACACAGTGCACACACACAGTATGTACACACAGTCACGATACACACAGTGCATTACACAGTGCATACACACAGTACGCATACACACAGTGCGATACACACAGTATGTACACACACAGTACGTGACACACAGTAATGCACACAGTAACTCACACAGTAATGCATACACACACGCACACAGTGCGTGCACACAGTCGCATACACACAGTAATGCACACACAGTACGTACACACACAGTATGTACACACACAGTACGTACACACACAGTATGTACACACACAGTACGTACACACACAGTACGTACACACAGTACGTACACACACAGTACGTACACACAGTACGTACACACACAGTACGTACACACACAGTACGTACACACAGTACGTACACACACAGTACGTACACACACAGTATGTACACACACAGTACGTACACACACAGTACGTACACACACAGTATGTACACACACAGTACGTACACACACAGTACGTACACACAGTACGTACACACACAGTACGTACACACAGTACGTACACACACAGTACGTACACACAGTACGTACACACACAGTATGTACACACACAGTACGTACACACACAGTACGTACACACAGTACGTACACACACAGTATGTACACACACAGTACGTACACACACAGTACGTACACACAGTACGTACACACACAGTACGTACACACACAGTACGTACACACACAGTATGTACACACACAGTACGTACACACAGTACGTACACACACAGTATGTACACACACAGTACGTACACACACAAAGTACACACACAGTACATACACACAGTACGTACACACACAGTACGTACACACAGTACGTACACACACAGTACGTACACACACAGTACGTACACACACAGTACGTACACACAGTACGTACACACAGTACGTACACACAGTACGTACACACACAGTACGTACACACACAGTACACACACAGTACGTACACACAGTACGTACACACACAGTACGTACACACACAGTACGTACACACAGTACGTACACACACAGTATGTACACACACAGTACGTACACACACAGTACGTACACACAGTACGTACACACACAGTACGTACACACAGTACGTACACACACAGTACGTACACACAGTACGTACACACACAGTATGTACACACACAGTAGGTACACACACAGTGCACACACAGTACTCACACACACATTACTTACACACAGTACGTACACACACATTACGTACACACAGTATGTACACACACAGTACGTACACACACAGTACGTACACACAGTACGTACACACACAGTATGTACACACACAGTACGTACACACACAGTACGTACACACAGTATGTACACACACAGTACGTACACACACAGTACGTACACACAGTACGTACACACACAGTATGTACACACACAGTACGTACACACACAGTACGTACACACAGTACGTACACACACAGTACGTACACACAGTACGTACACACACAGTATGTACACACAGTGTGTACACACTGTATATATACTCTATGTACAGTGTCCATGTATACACACACTGTACTACACACTGTGTATACACACTGTACACAGTGTGTATACACAGTGTGTATACGTACAGTGTGTGTATGGACTTTTCCAGAAGGATTGCCAGTCCCTCCCAAATGTGATCTGAGGAGGACCGGCCCATCAGGCTTTTCCCAGTAGTACAGATTACCTGTCTGAGCCTGAGCTGAGTTATATTGATGTGAATGTAATTTCAAACACAAAACATTAAATTATGCCAAAAAACCTGGCAGCCCAGACTCAAGAGGAGCAGCAGAGACAAAATGGCTTCCCCTGTGCAACATTCACGCTCATGTTCTGAGCCAAACCACCTCCTCACAAGGACCTGTCCAAAGGGTTTCACAGAGAGGCGGTCGTATTTACAGAAGGTTGACTTCAGTTCACCTCTGCTCGTGCTTAAATCCATAGAATTAGATTCAGTGGTTTAATGCCATACTGTGGAACATTCCAAGCACAGCAACAACATTTCCATGGACACAAGCAGGTGGTGGAGCCTTCTTTAATCAACCAAGTATTTGAAAATTATATTTAAAGGTCCTGTGTTATGCAAAATTGACTCTTGTGAGCTTTAAGCCATGTTATAATGTTGTTTTCTCCTCAGAAACAGACCTGGACTTGTGTTTTTTTCATTCACACGTGTCTGAGTAACTCTTTATTATCAGTCTGTCGACATCTCCAAAGCTCAAAATACTCTGTTCCATCTGGTGATGTCAAGAAGCTGTAGTTTTCAAATGAATGGCTCCGTTAAGTAGAGACTGGGGATTCCAGTGCTGAATTTATCCAAATGTAGTGAAGGTGTAACATGACATCACAAGATGGAACAGAGAAGAATGTTTTGTCTTAAACATGTGAAATGAAAAGACGACTCCAGATATGTCTGTGATGAGGAAGCAACATTATAACATAGATCTGAAAATATTCTAATATGGGCCCTTTAATATTCACATGAGTTTAGTTCAATCCTGCGTTTTTGGTCTGGTGAATGAAACAGAACTGCAGAGAAGTGCTGTCCAGCTGTGAATGAGTCCATTATCTGTGTACTGTTTCATTAGAGCTCAGAGAGGAGTGTTGAGCTGACAGGAGCAGACAGGAGCAGACAGGAGCAGACAGGAGCAGACAGGGGTGGACAGGAGCTGACAGGAGCAGACAGGGGTGGACAGGAGCAGACAGGAGTGGACAGGAGCAGACAGGAGTGGACAGGAGCAGACAGGGGTGGACAGGAGCAGACAGGGGTGGACAGGAGCAGACAGGAGCAGACAGGGGTGGACAGGAGCAGACAGGGGTGGACAGGAGCAGACAGGAGCGGACAGGAGCAGACAGGAGCAGACAGGAGTGGACAGGAGCAGACAGGAGTGGACAGGAGCAGACAGGAGCAGACAGGGGTGGACAGGAGCAGACAGGGGTGGACAGGAGCAGACAGGAGCAGACAGGAGTGGACAGGAGCAGACAGGAGCAGACAGGAGCAGACAGGAGTGGACAGGGGTGGACAGGAGCAGACAGGGGTGGACAGGAGCAGACAGGGGTGGACAGGAGCAGACAGGAGTGGACGGGGTGGACAGGAGCAGACAGGAGTGGACAGGAGCAGACAGGAGTGGACAGGAGTGGACAGGAGCAGACAGGAGCAGACAGGAGTGGACAGGAGCAGACAGGAGTGGACAGGAGCAGACAGGAGCGGACAGGAGCAGACAGGAGTGGACAGGAGCAGACAGGAGCAGACAGGAGTGGACAGGAGCAGACAGGAGTGGACAGGAGCAGACAGGAGTGGACAGGAGCAGACAGGAGCGGACAGGAGCAGACAGGAGCAGACAGGAGCAGACAGGAGTGGACAGGAGCAGACAGGAGCAGACAGGAGTGGACAGGAGCAGACAGGAGCAGACAGGGGCGGACAGGAGCAGACAGGGGTGGACAGGAGTGGACAGGAGCAGACAGGAGCAGACAGGAGCAGACGGGGTGGACGGGAGCAGACAGGAGCAGACAGGAGTGGACAGGAGCAGACAGGGGTGGACAGGAGCAGACAGGAGTGGACAGGAGCAGACAGGGGTGGACAGGAGCAGACAGGAGTGGACAGGGGTGGACAGGAGTGGACAGGAGCAGACAGGGGTGGACAGGAGCAGACAGGAGTGGACAGGAGCAGACAGGAGTGGACAGGGGTGGACAGGAGTGGACAGGAGCAGACAGGAGCAGACAGGAGCAGACGGGGTGGACGGGAGCAGACAGGAGCAGACAGGAGTGGACAGGAGCAGACAGGGGTGGACAGGAGCAGACAGGAGTGGACAGGAGCAGACAGGGGTGGACAGGAGCAGACAGGAGTGGACAGGGGTGGACAGGAGCAGACAGGAGCAGACAGGGGTGGACAGGAGTGGACAGGAGCAGACAGGAGCAGACAGGAGCAGACAGAGGTGGACAGGAGCAGACAGGAGCAGACAGGGGTGGACAGGAGTGGATGGGAGCAGACAGGAGCAGACAGGAGTGGACAGGAGCAGACAGAGGTGGACAGGAGCAGACAGGAGCAGACAGGAGCAGACAGGAGCAATAAGACTGATGTGCTCATAAATAGGACATCAGACACACATTGTATTGTCTGGTAAAGATAGAATGATATCTCTGTATTTGTTACACAGATTCATATCAGTCTGGTCCCCGCTGCCTTCATCACATCTCCAACCAAACATGGTCATCCAATCAGATTAGTTTATTTTCAGTGACCCATGTAAAACAAAGGAGCTCATTGGTCACCTTGATTTACAACCACGATGACATTTCTCTCACCTCAGATCAACAGAGTTTAGAGCTTCAGTCTTTGCTCATGTTTTTCAGCCCCTGGACCATGCACGTCCCTGATTGGCTAATTCACATGTCAGTCACACCCATCTGAACTTTTGGAGATTAGCTGGTGACCCGACACATCTTTGTGAAGAATTGGAGAAGTGAGTATTGTGGATCTCAGGTCACAACAGCCTGTCCTCCCGCTAAAACTGGCAACAGGGATTCGATCCGGGCAGTTTAAACCCACACAGCAGTAAAATAGAATAAGAATAGAAAAGCTCAAACAAAAGTGTCAGTGCAGCTCAACAGGTAGAGTCATCAGATCTGTGTCAGGGCAGTGTGAGGAGAGTAACAATCCTCAGGACAAAAGTGATGCAGCAGGTAAACTCTGGAGACAAAAGAAGCCTCTCCTCAGCCTCTGTTCCGGCCAGTGATAAGACAGGACATTCCCCCTGAAGCATCTTCTGTCATATTTGGTGCTGGTTCTGTTGTTGTAAATCGTTTGTAGCATTTCAGAGCTAGCTGGTTAGCATAGCTAGGTCCATACAGGGTCACCAAGAAAACAGGAAAAACATGTTGCTGAAATCACACAACCCTGATGATCGAAGTTGATCAAAATGTTAAAAAAAAATGTAAAAAGGCTTAAATTTGAGTTCAAAAAGTACTCAGTGTTCCAGCCAGTCGGCCACGAGAGCTGTCCACCAGGACCACTGCAACAACAGAACTATCACTACACATGTATATGTGGCTGACAGATAAAAGTGTATTAGAAACTTGTAAACAATTGAATAAATTCAATATAGATAAAGGGTTTAATGCCATCCTGTGGAACATTCCAGGCATTATGGCACATGTACTTAAATACCAGCTGTGACTGAACCGAGGACTCTTTATATCCACTCTTAAACGCAGAGCAACTTAATCCTGGTCCACACGGAGTTCTCGCCCCACTTGAGCGTGCAGATGCAGGGAGACAGCGCGGCCACAGGGGGCACATGACCACACTTGATTGGATTTGGATTAGGACGAGCCCGACTTAATGGGTCTGGAGTAATACTGTACAGTAATGAAAAGTTGCCCCGGGCTTGTGAGTGTGTGTGTGTGTGTGTGTGAGGCAGATTGTCTTTTAATCCCTCAGAGAAACATGGACAGAACTGATGTTATTGTGTTGTTTTGTCTCTCGTGGTGCTTCAGTTGGCGCATATGAAGTGCAGTCCCAACCACAGCCTGGATAAAGAAGTGGACCAGGTGAGTCTGGACCAAGTGACCCACAGCGTTTGGCTCCAGTCAAAGTAAATCAGCTCAGTCTACTAACCAAAAGGGAAAAGATAGCCGTTAACTCACTACTACTGCTGCTTAGCACTACTAAACTACTGCTTCATCACACAAGGTGGAACAGAGCGTTTTCAGCTTTGGAGATGTAGTCTAATAATAAAGGATTCCTCAAGTGTGTGAATGAAACAAAACACAACTCAATTTTGCGTAATTTAGGATCTTTACAGTGGAACTAAACACTAAATCAACTTTTCATTGCTACTAAACTGTGTATATGATGGTTTATTAGCATTGTCTAGATATATTTGCAGTTTTCTGGTCAAAAATGTATGAGCATGAGTATGTCCTGGTTTCAGTGGGATTTCAAGTACTTGGTGACATCACATAGGACTGCTCTGATTACAGGAGTCAGAGTTTAAAGTGTGTACATTAGGCCCATCATAATGTTTTGCATGTGCCCAGTGCCTGCCCCTCCTCCCCCTCACTCTCCCCTTTAGTCCTCCAGACCCCACCCTCCCCCTCACTCTCCCCTTTAGTCCTCCAGACCCTCCTCCTCCCCTTCACTCTCCCCTTTAGTCCTCCAGACCCCACCCTCCCCCTCACTCTCCCCTTTAGTCCTCCAGACCCTCCTCCTCCCCCTCACTCTCCTCTTTAGTCCTACAGACCCTCCTCCTCCCCCTCACTCTCCCCTTTAGTCCTACAGACCCTCCTGCTCCCCTTCACTCTCCCCTTTAGTCCTACAGACCCTCCTCCTCCCCTTCACTCTCCCCTTTAGTCCTCCAGACCCTCCTCCTCCCCCTCACTCTCCTCTTTAGTCCTCCAGACCCTCCTCCTCCCCCTCACTCTCCCCTTTAGTCCTCCAGGTACTGCCCAGTTTGAAAAGTGACTGTGGGCAGATTTTTCGGGTTTAGTCCCTCTTTATCTCTTCTCGTTGGTCCTGTTCCATCTTTACTCTCTGCCTTCCTGTTGGCTTTGGAAGTCCTCACCCAAAGAGCTCATGTGCCTAAAAAGTCGATATAATCAGCAGAGCCATTCACTAATAAACTTCCTTTGACACCAAACTGTGCTGTGCTTAGCCCCGCCCCGTGTCCTTCACACCACTGCATATGTGAGCGGAGTTGTTATTAAAATGTGCAGTTATTGGGCTGTGAGACGGAGGAGTCCCAGCAGAGCCAGACTAATGCATGCAGCCAAATATAGGAGCCGCTCTCACATCTTATACACTGCAACAAATACATAATCCCTGCTCCTGTGCCATTTTCATAACTTCAAACAGAGCAAAGGAAAGTGTCACTGAGACCACATCTGTCTGCATGGGAATTCAAGTAGGAATTCAAGTAACACGTTGTAAAGTGTCGGAAGGGGCGTGTCTATGAAGAATTCATCAGTTACCATGGTGACACAATGGAAACATTAGCAAACACGGCCAAATGACTTTTTAGATGATTTGAACACTCACATTGAACACACATTAAAAAAATATTAAATGGACTGGCAAAAGCGCTGTCTGCAAGATTTAGATTTCAAATGTCGTACACTTATAACCTACTGTGTCCCCAGAGATGACGTAAACATGTTCAAATCAAATAGAGCCGTTACTGATAACTGATGGTGATTATCCAATCAGAAAGCAGAATGAGCCTCACAGGACGCGCTCATTTGAGTTGCCAGTTCCAATACTGAAATCCAGATGGGTTAAACCTAAAAGAACTCTCTGATTCTAAATGGTCACTGTGGTGCTACTAACAATAAACAGATGTCTAATACTGGGCTCGTTATAACCGTAATGTTATTTAAATGGACTTGTTTAAAAGTACAGCTCTCCTCTTATAGTTACACCTAAATCCATTCTTTATGGCAAGATTGTGTTATAATAAAGATTAGATTTTAATCTAACTTGAGTAACAGACCTTCAGACAGAGCAGTGCCTGTAGTTAGCTGCTGTTGAGACTTTCAGCAATAGAGAGGTTTAATTTAGTTTACACACTTTGTTGTCATGGATGTAGTGGGAGAGTGACTCCCACTATGGTCTATAGCAGAGGTGTCAAACTCATTTTGGTCCGGGGGCCATATACAACCTACTTTGATCCCAAAGGGGCCGGATTGGAAAACTCCATTCTCTGTTCAAGTTATTGTATTTTTCGCCATGTTGTGTCTCATAGTGGCGTTTATATTCCTCCTTTATATTTATATTCCTTGAGCACCGCCACTTGTTGCAAACACACCAAGCGTACAGGTTTCCCATTCACCTCCGTGAAAAAGAAGAATTAGTAAATTTTTCTTGGAAAATCCTGCACTCAGCTCCACTTTTCTTATTTTTGACACTTTGCTGATGAGGGCGTCATGGTCACAGTCAAAACGATCGTCCTTTAAGAGCGTTTGGAAAGAGGCGAGTCTTCATTTGTGCTGCTCTGGTGGGAGGCGGCCACACACAGAAGCACTGGAGATGCTGCTATGCTAAGCGGCGTAGAAAATTACCAGAAAAATCTGAAAATTTTACATATTTTAAGAGAAAATCAGCAGAGGGCCAGATTAAAGGTCTTGGAGGGCCAGATCTGGCCCCCGGGCCGCATGTTTGACACCTGTGGTCTATAGGGTCTGGACAGGACAAGAGGTCAGGGAAGCACCTGAGCTTAAGATAAGCAACTTTCATTTGAGATTTCCCATCTAGTGTGTGTCTAGTGCACTAAACCTCCTTTGTTACAAGTTACAGTGAGGTTATAAGATGAATAAATAAATGTTATATGGTTTAATTTGGAAACAGGCTTCAATATTCATTTGACTGTGAAGAACGTTCATCTCTCCAGGCCAGTGGACACTTGCCCCCTCCCCAGACTGACTTCATCTTCGGGCCCCCGCTCCCCCACACACTTCAAACGGACTGATCTCAGCACCAGCTCCCCTCTGCCCCCAACCCCCCTCACTCCCCCCTCACTCCCCCCTCTCCATCACACCGGACCAGGTGAGGAGAGAGCTGAGGCAAGTGAAACAGAGGAAATCTCCTGGACCAGATGGAATCTGCCCCAGGCTGCTGAGGACCTGTGCAGATCAGCTCTGTGAGGTCCTCTGCCACATCTTCAACCTGAGCCTCAGCCTGGAGAAGGTTCCTGTCCTGTGGAAGACCTCCTGTGTGGTTCCAGTTCCCAAGACACCACACGCCAGGGAACCAGCCCACTACAGACCAGTCGCCTTGACCTCCCACCTGATGAAGACCCTGGAGAGACTGATCCTCAGCCACCTCCGCTCCGTGGTGAGCCCCAACCTGGACCTGCTGCAGTTTGCCTAACGGCCCAACATCAGGGTAGAGGACGGCGTCATCTACCTGCTGCAGCGGGCGCTCACCCACCTGGAGGCCGCCGGGAGCGCTGTGAGAGTCATGTTCTTTGACTTTTCCAGTGCCTTCAACACCATCAGCAGGTTCCCCCTCAGCATCTGCTGAGGGGGAAGCTGGAGGACTCCGGAGTGGAGGAACACCTGGCTGCCTGGACCATGGACTACCTGACTGACCGACCGCAGTATGTACGGCTGTGTGGCTGTTAGTTAGGAGGTGGTGGTCTGCAGCATAGGGTCCCCCAGGGAACTGTCCTCTCCCCCTTCCTCTTCACCATATACACCTCAAGAGATGGTGATCGACTTCAGGAGAAGGACACCCCCTCATGCACCAGTGAACATCCAGGGGCAGGACACTGAGACTGTGGACAGCTTCAAGTACCTGGGTGTTCACCTCAACAATAAACTGGACTGGTCCCATAATTCCAGTGCCCTGTACAAGAAGGGCCAGAGTCGCCTCCACCTTCTGAGGAGACTGAGGTCCTTTGGCGTGTGCAGGCCCCTGCTCAGGACTTTCTACGATTCTGTGGTAGCCTCTGCTCTCCTCTACGCGGTGGTCTGCTGGGCCCCAGGCAGCACTGAACGGGACAGGAAAAGACTGAACAGGCTGGTCAGGAGGCTCTGTCCTGGGCTGTCCCCTGGACTCTGTGGAGGAGGCAGCTGAGAGGGGAGTGTTGTCCAAACTAACATCCATCATGGACAACACCTCTCACCCCCTGCACCAGACTGTGGAGGAGCTGAGCAGCTCCTTCAGCGGCCGTCTGAGACTCCCTCAGTGCAGGAAGGAGCTACTGCAGATCATTCATCCCCACTGCGGTCAGACTGTACAACTCCTCTGTGCAATAATCATGTCTGTGCCACTACTGCACTGTTTTTGTACTTTTTATTTTATATATAGTATTTATATTCACATTCTGTTATCCACCCCTCTGCACTTTACATAGCATTCCATTCTGTACAGTAGTGAGACCCGGTTTACTTTACTGTTATTCTCTCATCACCAGTGCAATTCCATTCTCTTTGTAAATTTTGTACATATACTTATTCACTTTATATTATTATTTTTATTATAATTTCTATTTGTATTATTATGGTTTATCTTGATTGCATCACACTTTTTTCCTTTTTTGCACTAAACTGTCCTGGAGCCACTGTGACTGTTGAATTTCTCCACTGCGAGATCAATAAAGTCCTGTCTTATCTTATCTTATCTTAATATGGAAACAGGCTTCAATATTCATTTGACTGTGAAGAACATTCAATTTGACATAACTCTGAGAATCGGCGATGGACGGAGCTGTAGCAACAGGAGAGATACACTTTTCTGTGTGTGGGTCTGAGCGTTCTCCTTGAGACATCATCTATATCTAAAGATGCTTATTACATCATTTACACTGTAACTCCAAAGGCTCTTTTCTCAGAATGCATTTTCCACCGTATAGGACCACATATGTGGGGGTATATAGAAGGTGTGTAACCTAAAAAAAAAAAGAAAAAGAACTGCAACCACAAATAAACCTGGGCCTTCACCTGCAGATCAACACATCCAAGTGCCCTGACTCAGTCTATGTAAATGACTGTATGTGTTGTATGTAAAAAGGGGAAAAAAGCAAAGTTATCAGTGTTATTGTTATAATCAATAATGGAGTAATAAGAAGCACGTGGTGCCTCCTGTCTGTTCAGAGCGCTGTCAGAGGCAGTTAGAGGCAGACAGACGTGTGTGTGCTTCGCTCTAGCAGACTCAGAGAGGAGTCTGATCAAAGCGAGACCTTGAATGAGCAGACAGCCACGTGCATCACACGAACACAGCGCGGCCTTGGCTATTCAAATGAACCTCAGTACGCAGTATTTAAAAGGCCTGCTCCGTGTCATCTGACATAATTACACCTCTAAAGGCAGCCAAAAGAGGATTGTATTTCTGAAGGATTCTATTAGGTAGTTTTTGAAGTAGTCCAAGGAGCCTTTGTGGATATAATGTCAATGTACATGTGCGTTTTGATACTGGGATCACACACAGTTGTCTTAAAAACATGAACAAGAAAAAAATAAAAATAAATAAATAAAAAATCAGGACAAGTTCATTTTAAATGATCTACAGTGGTTGAAAGTTATTCCCATATGCATTCTGTTTTTTAAGCACTTTGCACACTATAAATGTACTGGGGCAAGACACAAATTCAAACGGCATTTTTCTGGTACAGGGTCAAGGGTCAGTGGTTTGAATCCTTTTGGTTCAAAGAATGTAAAGAATGTTGTGTCATTGAGCCAGGCACTCTACTCGCCTACTCTTTTGACTTTAAAAAACTTCCAGACGCTACAATTTACAAGTCCAGAGTTAAATGCAGCCTGTGTCAAGCAGAGTTTCAGCACCAGCGAAGTACGTCTAGTCTAAATTACACCTCCGAGCTAAACCCCCGGGTGCAGCGACCGGAGCTTCTGAGCCCAGAGCCTCAGATCAGACACACGACCACAAACCTGTGGATAATCACACAGCAAAGGAAATATCTACAGCGATTGTTAAATGGGTAAGAATTGCTTTACATTATGGCTTTAAAACTGTCTTGAAATGCAAAAAAACACAATTTTAAACATGCAATTCAATATGTGATTAATCACGATTAACTATGGAATTTCTTAATCAAGATTTTTAAAATTAATTGTTTGACAGCCCTAATATCAGTACATTTGAGTGATTGGCAGATGGGGTTCAGACTGGGTTCAGATTCATTTCTGGGGTCTGTGTTGAGAGATACGATTAGAGATGTATTTTGTTCTGGACAGGCTGGTGGTCAGACCAAGGCCAGAAGAGCAATCGCTCTGCAATCCACAGCCTGTGGATCATTTACTGAATTCATTAATTACTGAAATGAGCCTTTAAATGAGGGTATTACAAGCACAACTCGCCAGTTCCTTAAACAGGAGCTTTATGCGATGTTTCGATGAGTTTTCTACCATGTCATTATGTTATTCCCTCATCAAAAACATGCCTGAAGAAGTCTGAATTGTCATCCATGCCTGTTTGAGTATTTTAGTTATCTCTCCTGGGCTCTATTCAAACCCTCCTCCTTAGCTGTAAGATTCTGTGCAAGGCTCCGCCCACAGGCCTACATCACCCATGCTCCCACACCACAATTCTCCATAAATATACAATAACATGACACAAAACCAGCTTGACAAACCTTGAGGGACTGTAGTTTGCCATCACTCCTGATCTAGAATGTCCAAACATATGTCTAATATTTCCATGGCTGTTTCATACCCAGTGTGATTGGACGCCTCTCCTAGTCTGTTTCTAATGTAAATCAGACTGCAGGCATCTGAGTACATATTGACTTCTGCAGATGCGTTTTTGGGATCTGGGAGATTCAAACTACAACACAGTCATAGTTTCCGGGTTTACAGCATTTAAACTGTTTCAATTTCAACTAGGCCGGCGATCCAGTTTTCCTGACATGCAGGTCAACACAGTGAGTGTAGACACGAGTGTAGTGACTGACTCCAGCGGTGACTTAGCGCTTTGCAGCCCTCCTCCCTCAGGCTGTTAGCAGAGTGTGGTACAGACGTGTGTGCAGGGCTGATCAGGCGACAGGTCAAGGGAGCACCTGTAAGGCTGGGGAAGGTAAACGGATGTCAGGTTACATTAGAGAAGAGTATTCATGATGAGAGTGCAGAGAGATGGGGGACAGAGGGGGAAAGGGTTCCGTCCTGTGGGGGTGAGGGTCAGCAGACCGGAGCAGGATAGAGTACCCAGGTCAGAGAGGGGGAGAGGGGAAAAGATAGCTGAGAGGAAGTGTATGCTGCTTTTGGGGCCGACTGACTGGCACACTGAGCAGTTTTTAAACTTTTTACATTTTATCTTAATTTTTTTTTTTTTTTTCAACTCACAAGTGCAGCATGCGCAGTTCATGGTGACCCCATATGGAGCTAGCTATAGCCTTGTTTCTATAGGGCCGATATTGGACGAAATGGAGCTGACCCTGGGTGTTTCCACTATGTAAAACAATCTGTACCTCCACCTTTTAGGGGTACAAAGCTGGAGGCTGGAGGCACTAACTTCCAAAGCGCACCGGTCTTTTGACTGTCCAGCGGCTCGTGGCGCAGGCCTATGTCACGTCATCGGGTGTGTGTTGCTAGACCTGTGTAACACCGGAGCCGATCTGGGCCCATTATAATGGAAACACTCTGGGTAGGGTGGCCCCTGTTCTGTGCCACAGCAGCCCCAATGAACCAGTGGAAATGATGTGAACCAGCTAGTGCTGAAATGCTACAGACTGTTTGCACCCATCCAATGGGCTTTCCATACCAAACATGACATAAGACATTCAAACGAGACTGTCCTGCCTTCGCCTGGCACCCTTAGAGGCTGCTGTCAGGCCCGGGCTTCAGAACAGAGGTGAGGGACACTTTTGTCATAATGACTGTCAACACTGGACCTGATGTCCCTAGACTTTTTCTCTTTTGCATGCTTAAACTGCTCTTGGGGAGAAATAAAGTGATATTGATTAATATTGATTGAATCAAATGGGTAAAAGGATAAACTCCCTCCACAAGGACAAGACCAGTTAACCTTAACCATATTTCTGATCATTTACCTGGAAAATACAAGGAAATCAGCTCTGGTTTTATTCACACACGAGCCTGGTCTGGCAAAATGCAGGTAAATACCCAGGTAAGGCTGTGTGAACAGGGCTTTTGTCTGTTCCTAATGCTCTTTTTATCTTTCGCCTCATGTCTCCAGCTTATAAAGTCATGTGTTATAAAATATGGGGACCTGCAATGCATGTTGGGTGCAAAGCCTGAGGCAGACATGCCCCTGACACACATTCACAAACCTGCAGCAGAAACATGAAAGGAGGAGTCCTGCTGGTGCGTCTGATCTGCACTGTACAGAGGTGAGGGGACTGCGTTCACATACACCTGCGGAAACTACAGCGCCGTGATGTGGAGTTCTGAGCACACTCCAACTCTCCTGCACATCATTAGAAAGGTGTAAACTGACACGTACGCTGTGAATTTGTATGAGAAAAACATTTTTAATTTGAATATAAGTGTTGTAACTTCTCTACTAATACTAGTGTATGACCCTACAGTTAACGACAGATTATCTAATGACTACACCTCAGTTAGCCTGAATAAAACACAAAAAGGCTTCATTCAGAATGAGCAAATAGTTTAGAGCAGTGGGCAGGGATAAGGGGTAGGTGAAAACAGACATTTTCAGACCAGTTAAGCTTCAAATGCAGGACAATAGGATGCGTTTCAAACTACATACAGGTCGAGTGAATGACGGGGCATCATTATTGGATTACACATAACATCTCCCTTTAAAGGTCCTATATTGCTCAAAATTGACTCTTGTGACCTCTTAGCCATGTTATAATGTTGTTACCTCATCAAACACACCTGGAGTTGTGTTTTGTTTCTTTCACACATATTTGAGTAACTCTTTATTATTAGTCTGACTACATTTCCAAAGCTAAAGGGTTAAATGCCTTTTACATTTAGTTCAGAAGAGATTGGAAATTTCATGGCTAAAATGAACATGATTGTAGTGAAGGTGTATGGAGTTTAAAAACACAGTGGAGCACCTCAAGCAGTTCAGTGTTTTATTGTGTAAAGCATGGAGGGATCATACAAACATACAAAAGAAATAAATCATATACACAAACATAATTAAAGGAGCAAATAAAAGAGGGGTATTTGACTTCTGTGGGTACAAACTGCAAACACATGACAGTAGATGAGACCATGTTCCTTTTATAGTTTTGTAAATGCTGTATTTGACGAAAACAACATCCATCCATCTTCTTCCGCTTATCCGGGGCCGGGTCGCAGGGGCAGCAGTCTAAGCAGGGCTCCCAAGCTTCCCTCTCCCCAGCCACTTCCTCCAGCTCCTCCGGACGGACCCCAAGGCTTTCCCAGGCCAGCCGAGAGTCATAGTCCCTTCAGCGGGTCCTGGGGCCTCCTAACAGTGGGACATGCCCAGAACACCTCCCGAGGGAGGCGTCCAGGAGGCATCTGGACCAGATGCCCGAACCACCTCAGCTGGCTCCTCTCGATGTGGAGGAGCAGCGACTCTACTTCGAGCCCCTCCCGTGTGACCGAGCTCCTCACCCTATCTCTAAGGGAGCGCCCGGCCACTCTGCGGAGGAAACTCATTTCGGCCGCTTGTATCCGCGATCTCGTCCTTTCGGTCATTACCCAGAGCTCATAACCATAGGTGAGGGGAGGAACGTAGACTGAGGTAAATCGAGAGCTTCGCCTTTTGGCTCAGCTCCTCTTCACCACAACGGTCTGATGCAGCGACCGCATCACTGCCGACGCTGCACCGATCCGCCTGTCAATCTCACGCTCCATCCTCCCCTCACTGTGAACAAGACCCCGAGATACTTGATTCTCATCCCAGCCGCTTCACACTCGGCTGCAAACCGCCCCAGTGCTGCAGGTCCTGGTTCGATGGAGCCAACAGGACAACATCATCCGCAAAAAGCAGAGATGAAATCCTGTGGTCCCCGAACTGGACCCCCTCCGGCCCCTGGCTGCACCTAGAAATTCTGTCCATAAATACAATGAACAGAACCGGTGACAAAGGGCAGCCCTGGCGGAGTCCAACATGCACCGGGAACAGGTCTGACTTACTGCCGGCAATGCGAACACAGCTCCTGCTCCAGTCATACAGGGACCGGACAGCCCTTAGCAAAGGGCCCCGGACCCCATACTCCAGGAGCACCCCCCACAGGGCACCACGAGGGACACGGTCGAATGCCTTCTCCAGGTCCACAAAGCACATGTGGACTGGTTGGGCAAACTCCCATGAACCCTCGAGCACCCGATGGAGGGTGTAGAGCTGGTCCAGTGTTCCACGACCAGGCTGAAAACCACACTGCTCCTCTTGAACCCGAGGTTCGACTATCGGCCAAACTCTCCTCTCCAGTCCCCTGGCATAGACTTTACCGGGGAGGCTGAGGAGTGTGATTCCCCTGTAGTTGGGACACACCCTCCGGTCCCCCTTTTTATACAGAGGGACCACCACCCCGGTCTGCCAGTCCAGAGGTACTGTTCCCGACCGCCACGCGATGTTGCAGAGGCGTGTCAGCCAAGACCCACAACACCCAGAGACTTAAGGTACTCAGGACGGATCTCATCCACCCCCGGAGCCTTGCCACCGAGGAGCTTTCCGACCACCTCAGTGACTTCGGCCAGGGTGATGGACGAGTAGAACAATGGAGTCCCCGGTTGGTGCACTGTCCAGTACCCCTCCCAGGGACTCCAAGAAGGCCGGGTACTCTGCACTATTCGGCCTGTAGGCCGACACCACAGTGAGAGACCTGTCCCCGACCCGAAGGCACAGGGACTCGACCCTCTCTTTCACCGGGGTGAACTCCAACACACAGTGGCTGAGCTGTGGGGCGATGAGCCCACACCAGCTCGCCGCCGCTCCCTGCGGCCAACGCCAGAAAAATGGAGAGTCCAGCTCCTCTCAAGGAGTTGGGTTCCAGAGCCCAAGCTGTGCGTGGAGGTGAGGCCGACTATATCTAGCCGGTAACGCTCGACCTCCCGCACAAGCTCCCCCATCCCCCCTTCCCAGCGAGGTGACATTCCCCAGAGCTAGTCTCCATGTCTGGAGATCCGGTCGCCGAGGCCCCCGCCTTCGACTGCCGCCCAGATCTCTTTGCACCCGGCCCTTATGGCTCCTCCCGCGGATGGTGGGTCCAGGGGAGGGCGGTCCCACGTCGTTCCTTCGGGCTGTGCCCGGCCGGGCCCCGTAGGAGAAGGCCCGGCCACCAGGTGCTCGCCCATGTGCACCCACCCCAGGCCTGGCTCCAGGGTGGGGCCCCGGTGACGCCCATCCAGGCGACGTATCTTGCCTCTGTATGGTACTCATCATTAGGGGCTTCTGAACCGCTCTTCGTCGAAGAGCGAAAACAACATATTAACACGTTTTATAGGTTTCAATTTTGTTTTTGTGTTTAGGTTTCACTTTAGTTTTTGTCCATCAGAAGTGACTCCTGTTGTGGATTTCCAAAACTGAGAAAAATAAAAACTGGAGGAGAGTTGTCTTCAATCAAAGAGTCTGGATTTATTGAAGCAATTGTGCACACAATCACAGGAAAATGAAAAACAAAACCTTCTGTCCCTCACACAAGGTCCAACTCTCCCTAATCTGAACGGCAAAACAAAAACAGGCTTCTTATACAGCTGACAAATGTCATCAAACCAACATGACGTAATACATAACAGCAGATCACACGTGGCCAGGAATCCAGAACTGTAACAGTTGTTAGCAGCTCTCTAAACCCATGAAATACACTCTTTAGCTTAAACAGGCCACAGCAGATAACAAAGTAAGAGATTCCCACTACACTCCTCCTTCAGAGTACTATCGATCAGCTATAGAATCAGCGTGCATCCTGCTAATGAAAGTACTGCACATCACTGGATTCTGGTCAAAGTTCATCCAGAAGAACAGACAAGAAGACTGAAATATGAACTTCAGATCTTTGTACAGATCTAAACTACAGGGTTTGTAGTTGTTATGTGCAATACGACAGAAGATTTTGTTGTTTGTGGAGGATATTACAGTCATTTAAAAAACTGCAGCCTTCATGTCTTTTCAAAGTGTGGTTTCAGTCTGATCGTGATTAACCTTGCACCTCCATTTACTGTATCGTAATAACTATCTGATGGTCTTAGCTCGAGAGAATCATGTGTCTGCAGATGCTAAATGCAGACTTGGCTCTGTTTTCTTTAGGCGGAAGTCAAACCTTGGACAAAGCCTTCCTCCAAACAGCGTGTACCATTTATGAAGATGGATGTTATTTTGCTTCATGGTTGTACAGAAAATATAACAATGCAAAAGAGCCAATAACAAAAGTGAAATGAATGTGGTGTGGAAGAGTGTGTGTTGTTTTGCCTTCAGAGGCACGCTGTCTTTGAAAGCAGCTCATTTGAGTGCAGTGTGTTTGTGGCCCGTGGGAAATGAGAACGCTGACCCAGTTTGCCTTGTCTGGCTCCAGCCCAACGCTCCATCACACACTCCCACACCTGCACACGAGCTGAGCAGAGCCCCGCTGCACACACACAATGTGTGACACACACTACACCTGCACACTGCACTACTGCTGCTCAAGGCTACACACTCTACTGCCAACTGTCGAGTCTCCACACACACACACACACACACACACACACTTTGACACAGTCCCACACCTGCACTGCTGCTACACACTGTACTGCCTGACAGAGGAGCGTCTGTAGTTCAAACATAAGAACAACGTTACTTCAGAATAATACGTTTACAAAGTGGTATCGGTCCAATTACTCAAGTAAGTGTAAAAAAAGTATTTGGCAAAGCTAATATAGAACAATATATAACATATAAGAATAACACACAAATCTGGTATTTTCAAAGGACATAAGCAACAGTGAGAAACGACATCATATCTGAAGGAGCGGTGCAAGAAGCACAAATGTTCAAATGATTTCACATCAAGCTTTTGTCACCTGTAGACTCACAGTGGAATAGTAAGAGTACTATTACTTCAATTCAAAAGAAGACTTATGTAGTGTCTATGTTTCCCTCTTTCCCTGACCTCACACAGACTCCCCCTGCAGACAGTGAGGAGGGTTGAGCACCTTTAGCAGTGGCTAAACAAAGCTCTGAGCTGTAGCAGCTCACTGTGGTGTGTGTGTGTGTGTGTGCCTATGCCCCTGACTCACATACATTTGCACTGTCTGCTGCAGGGATGTGAGCAGCTCTCCTGTTCCGAACAGCTTCAGGAGCATGTAGACCTGAGCCTGCACTGCCGCTTAACTGATGAAGGGTTCAGCTTTATTGATTACCACACACTGGTTGACGCTCTGGCAGAGCCGGATCTAACCTTCAGGGGCCCTAAGCACAATTTGTCTTGGAGGCCCTCACAACTTCAGAGCTTCAGTGATAATTAATATGATGCACTAAATGTATCTGTGACGCCCACAAGTACAAAGTCAGAGAGAGGCTGAGAACAGAAACAGCCACAACAAATGAGCAAGAATACTTTTCTAATTATTAAGACACAAATATAATTTCTCTTGTTTTCTAGTGGATTTAATGCATTCCAGTTGGTTAAAGGGTGTTATAAATGATACGGTAGTCCTCACCACACTGACCCTCACCACACTGACCCTCACCACACTGACCCTCACACCAGTGACCCTCACCACACTGACCCTCACCACACTGACCCTCACCACAGTGACCCTCACACCAGTGACCCTCACACCAGTGACCCTCACCACAGTGACCCTCACCACAGTGACCCTCACCACACTGACCCTCACACCAGTGACCGTCACACCAGTGACCCTCACACCAGTGACCGTCACACCAGTGACCCTCACACCAGTGACCCTCACACCAGTGACCCACTGCAAAGTAAAGGAGCTCAATTATGAATGTTGTTTATTCCTGTTCTGATATGTCTGTGTGTATGTTTGGCTCATCCATATCTTGGAACGCCCTTAGAGGAAACTGTTGTTGTGATTTTGGGCAAAGACAACAGACACGTGGTAAACTTACTTGTGCTGTCCTCATGCTGTCACTGAGACATGTGAGTGAGGGAGGAGGGAGGAGGGAGGAGTGAGGAGGGTGGAGGGAGGAGGGAGGAGGGAGGAGTGAGGAGGGAGGAGGGAGGAGGGAGGAGTGAGGAGGGAGGAGTGAGGAGGGTGGAGGGAGGAGTGAGGAGTGAGGAGGGAGGAGTGAGGAGGGTGGAGGGAGGAGTGAGGAGTGAGGAGGGAGGAGGGATGGAGGGAGGAGTGAGGGGGATGGAGGGTGGAGGGAGGAGTGAGGAGGGAGGAGTGAGGAGGGTGGAGGGAGGAGTGAGGAGGGAGGAGGGAGGGGTTAAGGGAGTATGAGCACAAAACCAATTGTCCAATCAGAAAGTCTCTTTCTGCTGAGGAGCAAATCAGAGCCTCATTTTGTCATAACTACACTGACTGACAGACAAGAACGTTCAGCCTCAATGAAACTTCCACAAACTACAGCTAAGCTGAAGTCCGTCTTTATGGGCTCAGATTAGAGTTTCCAAAGTCTCAGACAGAGCAGAGCTTACAGTTAGCATCACAGTTAGCATCACAGTTAGCATCACACCCCCAGGGAATCGTCTCAATACAGATTCTGCCTGTGCTGCTCAGGTGAACTCGGCCTGTTCATTCTAACAGGACCAGAGCCTCATATTTAGTGACGGAATCACTTTAAAATCCTGTTGCTCCTGGCAGACTGGCAGCTGCTCTCTCCACACAGGTGCCACAGACCCCCCGCTCTCTCTCTCTCTTTTCTCCCCCTCTTCCACCCCTCTCCTCCCCTCTCCTCCCCTCTCCTCCCCTCTCCTCCCCTCTCCTCCCCTCTCACAGCTGCAGTCAGTGAAAGGCTCATATTGACGGCACAGGAAGCTTCGGCTCTGTCCTTCTCTCGCAAATCTCCTCTCATCCTCCTCTGTTGCTCTGTCTTTCTCTCATTCAGTCACTCCCCTTCCATCTCTCCCTTTTTCCTCTTACTACCTTCTCCTTTCTCTCTCTCTTCCTCCCTTCATCCACTCCCCCTTCTCTCACTCTATCCCCGTGTCCGTCTTTTCCCCCTCTCACAATAATCATAATACATTTTATATTTATGAAGCACTTTGTGGGGCACTCAAAGCTGATCCACAACCGTCTCTCTCTTTCACTCTCTCCCATGCAGCCCGGTCCCTAGCCTTCTCTCACTCTTTTTCTCACTCTTTTTCTTTCTTTTTATACTCTATTGTGACAAGTTTCACAGAAATATCCTTGTACGCCATTACATTAGACACAATAACTATTATGTTTTGTTTTAGCAAATACAGCCAAATATCTGTCCCTTTCTCTCTCCTTCCCCCTGTTTTCCTCCCCCTCTCCTCTTCCTCCCTCTCCCAGTGAAAACATGCAGCTGTTGGGTGCGGTCGGGTTGGGTTGAACAAATGCTGCTTTGACGGCTGTTTCCTCTGGGCTGCTGGAACCTAGAGTCCTCCCTGTCCCCTACACGTCCCTCTGATGTCCCCTCACTGTCTGATGTCCCCTCACTGTCTGATGTCCCCTCACTGTCTGATGTCCCTCTGATGTCCCCTCACTGTCTGATGTCCCTCTGGTTGTCACCCTGAATGTCTCTTTCTCTGTCCCTCTGCCTGTGTCCCTGATGTCCCCTTGGTGAGTGTCTCTGTCCTCTGCATGTCCCTGTGCTGGGGTCCTGTCCTGCACTATGGGGCTCATAGGCTCTAGTCTGATGGATGGATTGAGACACGCAGAGGTTTAACTTTTTATTTTTTATTTAAATGTTTACTAAATGTTATAAAAATCTACATGACATAAAATCCTAAATAACAACAAAAAGGGTGAGGACTTAACCTCCTGAGACCCGAGCTTTTGTCTGGTGTGCATTTTTCATTTCTTCTTGCTATTTGGGATAAGTAGGACCTACTGAGTAAGTCTTCTGTATGACACCATTGGTTAAAAAATGTAAAAACATTAAAATGTATAAATAAATTACAAAAAACAAACAAACAGCAATTAGCTGTTTATTTCAAGCCCTAAACCTGCCAAATGTGACGTAGGTCGACCGTGAGCGGGTTGGGGTTCAGTGAGTGAGGTTAAAAACACACAAAAAGGCCTGAAAATGTGGTCCACAGTTTGAATTTTTTCTGGTTTTCAATCAAAAAAAAGTCGAGGTGCAAAAAGTGGAGACAGGCAGCAGTTTCCCTATAGCAGCAGAAACGTCCAGCAATTTAAAACTGTAAACTCATCTAAATATTCCCCAGTTTACCTAACAACATGTACAATCAGTAATATAACACAGTCCCAATGTGTTCAAACGAGGACATGACATTTCCTGATGCTCTCGTCTGCTGTGGGCAATAAAATGGGTCAAATTTTAATGCCAAATGAAGAGACATTAAGATACATGAAGAGACATTATTGTACATAAATACACTGGTTTTATTCATACATTTTGCATCTAAACTTTACCATGCAGTTTTTTTTTACTTTCGGGAGCTGCTGTAGAGGTTTTTAGTTGATTACAGGTGAAAGTTTAAAATAATTGAAAATCATGGTGCTAAGAGGCAAAAATGGAATGTCCTCGTGTGGGGCCACAGGGTCTCAAGAGGTTAAAAGACAACTCCAACTTAACGACATCGTACTTGTAACTGCCGTGGCCACAGTTTTTGAGCAGAGAGCTGCAAACTTCCCACTTAGCACTAAATTTGCCCAATTGCTCTTAAAACACCACATACACACTTTAGCAGCCAGGTGATCTCATGTGTAGTTCCACTTTAACTATGTGTAGATATCACCTGTTTATACCAAACAGACGTGACATTTCCTGCAACTTATAAAATGAATGTTATGGGAAGTTGCATACATACGTACATGTGTAACAAGAGCTCCTCCAGCGGGGCAAAATACGCCCATACTTTGAATTATTGTATATAGAATTAAGTTAGAATTTGTCAAACCTAGTTAAAGATGAATTGTTGGTGCAGTTTGGAAGATTCCAATACTGACAAGGTTTTCGCAAAGGGTCGGGCCGTGACCTTGACCTTTGACCCTGTGACCTTGAAATCAATAGGGAACATCCTTGACCCATGGGGTGTCCAGCCATGAAGATTGACTATCCTAGGTGAGACGGTTGTCGAGCTAGAGCGCGGACAAGGTAATGTGTAGTTGTCTTGTATTCTCTCTCTCCCGTTGCCTAGCAACCGCTGCAGCTGGAACTGTGTGTCACCTTTGAACTTCAAACTTCAAAGCTTTGAAGTCTTTGAAGCTTTGTCTTCATGAAGAGGCAAAACATGTGGGGCATGCGCCGATATATATATAAGGTGACCTTGACCTTCGACCCTGTGACCTTGAAATCAATAGGGAACATCCTTGACCCATGGGGTGTCCAGCCATGAAGTTTGACATTCCTAGGTGAGACGGTTGTCCACAGACGGACAGACGGACGGACGGACAGCGCCATACCATAATATGTCCCGTATTAGAACGGGCGTATAAAAAGTATAGAACAATAGTATCAAAATATCAGGTTACTTAAATTCTTTAGTTTTCAAAATAAACTGTGGACTTTTTCACTGTTACTTTCATTATTCACTACATCTATATTCATGACAGTTGTCTAAAATACTACAACTAAAATATCTTGTAAACTCTACTAGGGACATGTGTTATTAATGTGTAGTAATAGAAGTTCCCCGATAGTTTCTTGTGTCAAATACTGGTCATTTTCTAGAAGATTTTTGAAGACGATTCTCAAATCTGAAAGCAGAATGAGCCTCACACGACTCTCTCATTTGTGTTGCCAGTTACCATCCATCCATCCATCTTCTCCCGCTTAATCCAGCTGGGTCGCGGGGGCAGCGTGCTGCCCAATACTCATAGCACCTGACCCCCCCTATGAACCCCTCTGCAGGTGGTGAGCCCACAGGAGGGTGGACAACATGGTCCTTGATGTTAGTTCATAGGGGTCCGGGCATGTTTTGGGTTGATGGGGGAAACCAGAGTTGCCAGTTACAGTTGGTGAAATCCAGTGTGTTTAAACCTAAAATGTCTCTGATCTTAACGGTCACTCCCTAAACTCCAGCACCTGCACCAGTCAGGAGTCAGTGCTAGTGCAGCCTCTGCGGCTCAGGGAGAGAATTCTGGAGGTTCTTTCACATGAGGCCTGTTCTGTTCATACACTGAGAATGAGAAACCCCTGGATGTGTCCTGCATTATACCTGCAGATCAAAGCTCTGCCAACACAGGTCCAGTTGTGATCGTAATAACTTTGAGAAAATTCTAGGAGAATAGGCTCCATACAGTCCCTTTAAAACTGCTGTCCAACCATGTGTCTTCACCGAGCTAAAGCCGCACTTTTTAGATGATCTTATAACGAGGTTCATGATGGATCTGTGCTGTCACTCGTGTGCCTCTGGTCCACTGTCCGGGGCAGAGCGGAGTGACAGGGGCTGTGCTCTGATCCCACTGTAAATACCATCCTCCAGATGATCCATCTCCCGCACCTTTACCCAAACACGCCAAAACCTTCCCACAAAACCATCAAATGAGTCCAGGCCATTCAGAGCGGAGGGTTGTAAATAGAATTCTTTATTGTGCACATGACATTTACTTTGGGAGCTTTGAGCCAGACATTTTTCAGTCTAACACCCCAGAGTCTCATACAAAAACAGTAGAAAGGATTTACATGAAACAGACAAGTCAAAACGTATCACAGATTTTAGTGCACCTTTAAATGCAGACTTACAGTAGGCTAATCATCATAATGTGTAGGAAAATATGCAGATTCCACAGGAAGAGTGTGCAGTAAATCCAGTAACACTGGAATCCCTTTTGTTTTGGTAGGATATGTCTTTTCAAATCTAGTATTTAAAAAATGTAGTGAATTTTAAAGAGTATTATGCAAAATCATCTTTTTGGAGCTTTTTACCATGTTATAGTATTGTTCCCTCCTCAGAATCATCCCCGAGGTGGTTTTATATGTCATCCACGTTTGCATAATCTTCTCTCCGGGGCCTATTTGAAGCCTCTTTATGGTCACCAGTACAAGTCCACGCCCCTTGTACAATGCTCAGCCCACAAGTCTATGCATCCCACGCTCCTGCAGGACAATACTCCAAACCAGGACGCAGAGGATACACCACAACTCCACAAACCCAACGCTGTGTGCAGCAGTTTCATCTGTGGGGTTCACGCTGACTGTAATGCGACAGCGCTCTGAAGGGGCTCTGAAGGGGAAGTGATGAAGCTGAAACTAATTCAGCACATTGTGTTTTGGCAAATAAAGCATGTTCGAAACAATAATATGAATTATATGAATACCCCACAGAAGTGTAATGTGCCCTCTTTAAGCATCAGACAGGAGCAATCACTGGTTCCAATTAAACTAAAACTTTATTCTATTTCAACATTTCATATAAAAATAGTATCACAGCATCTGGAAACAAACAAACACAAGTGAATAAATGAACATTACTGTTGCTCACGCCGCTCCTGTGCTTCTCCAAACAGGTGCTGAATACTACTGTGGTCCAATAACATGAACATAACCCTGTATTATCCCGTTTCATATTTGGACTCAAACACATGAGATGAAGCTGAGGAATGTTGGACCAGAACAGCTGGACAAATACAGAGCAGGTAATAGGCCTGTGACAGAACGCTCCCAGACTGAGCTCTGTGACACTGTCCCCATCTAAAACACACCTGATATTAGCTTCAGTCCTCTGTGAAAAGGCCTTTGCTTCTGAACCTCAGATTATACACATGGATTTTCCCAGGACTGTTGTGTCATAGGTAAACTTCCTGTGCAATGAAAGTCTATAAATCCTGGCCAGACTCAGGATTTCTGTTGGGACATTTTCGTTAGTAGCTAAGATCTATTTTTCCCCCATGGTAATTCTCTGTGCTGTAGGTGGAGCTACACCAGACTCCAGTACGGGGCGCAAAGCTGAAAAACAGTGTCTAGATGTCATTATTTTACGTTCTAAAACATGAGAAGTCAAAGCAAAGGCGCAGAAGAACGTGTTATAGAGTCAAAACAAATCATGAGTAACATGTCTTTAAAGTCCTTTTTACAGCTGCGTCATTACACTGACCAATAACATTAAAATGTTCCAGTTTGACCGCGGCTCAGCTCATATTCACATCACTGTTTAAAAGAGTCACTCAATAAACATCTCTGGATTTGAGATCAGTGTTGTGCAGTTTAGCATCAATGCTCATGTCTCCTTCCAGTCACTTTGTAGATTTCACTACAGAGTTTTCACCCCCTGTGTCCATTCTGGTCAAAACACTGTGATCTGCACTTTCTACCTACAATAAGTAAAGCCACAGTGTAGAAAAAAAAGAAGAAAAAATCATGTATCCTTAGTGTGAGTGGCTCGCATCTCCACAAACTGTACTTTTATTTGGTCTGGAAGTCCACCTCGTTCTGCTTATTTCCATGGAAACGTTCCTTTGGCTCTAATGTTCCACAGTCTGGTGAACTATGGTGTAACGTTCTGTTTTAATGGCACTGTGCAGGTGACATGCTGCCGTCTGTATCTTTAACCACAAACACTGTCATTAAATCCATGTCTGACGTCTCCAGTATGTATGAACGATCAAACCTGCTGTCTGTAATGTCGAACAGTCACATTGTTACTGTGTGTGTTATATTTCTGTAGTCACCGGGCGTGAGCATCTCTGTCGTCTGTCACCGTCTGTATATCGTGTTCACAAAGCATTTTAGTTCTTTTCTGCACTTGACAAAAAAGCTTTCAGTGATTCAAAGGAGATGGAAAATGGGCACTTCACTGTCTCAAATATACCATTGTGCGGTGTAAAAACGGCACTTTGCCGCCGCGCTTTGACTGGTGAAAAATAACTCCACGTCTGGCCTTATAAAAGCTCTGATGGACGTCCACAGCTAATGCACACATCTCAGCTCATTACTAATGTGAAAGGCTGTGTTTGTCCTTTTTATGCTAAACAAAAATAATGTGTTGCTAATGGAAAGCAGCACTTGATGCTAATCCTCGGTTTGTCTTGGCAGAAGGAAAGGTGGAAACAGACACCTCCAGATCTCACACAAACGTTCTGGTGAGAGGAGAATGTTTTAGGTGCTTCTTCCAGGACCAGGTTTGTGGCGGGTCTGTGACGGTGGTTTCTGTATCTGTGGTTTTCAGATTCTAGAATGATTTTTGGCCGTTCTCAAATTTGGGGCAAGTCAGTTTTTAGTTTCTCAGGCCGACACTCGACTAGTGTTACAATACAAACACTTCAATACTAAAGAATAGACTTGATAATTAATAGTGATTCTGATCCCACAGTGATGATAAAACACACTTATGTACACATGGAATTACATGTTCAACATTAAGTGGTGGTACTTTCTTTTCTATTCCCTCTTATATGTGTGTCCTGTCTCAGTGTCCAGGTAGGTTCTGTAGTGCTCCATACCAGACCTGGGCATTGTCCAGCTCGGGGCCACACGGGGCCCTTTGGTTGACTCTGGCCCGTTTGAACTCATTTGGAATCACAAAATAAACATGTTTTATAATTTGACCTCATGACTGGACTAAAGCTGCACTGCTTTTATTTTAGAGGCGTTTTTTTAAAACTGTTAGTAAGACTCACAGTCTGACCAGCGTCAGAACGATGCTTTTTACTGCTTTTTTATAATAATAAAAAAACTATTAACATTATGCAGAATTGAGTTAAGCCTTTTGGCCATCAACAATATTCTCTGGATTTGCCTCTGTGTATACTATAGTCTATGTGGTTCTGATACAGCTCAGGATCAGTTCAGGAAAGGTTCTGCCCTTTTTAGTCTCCATATTTCAAATGAGTATCTAGTTTCAATACTCGTTTTAGTATCGATTAGTATTTTTGATTCTTTTGACAACTCTGCTCTGTACTTCCCTATGAAATATCCACAATCCAAATGCTGAATATGATCATTTCTGTTAGTAACTAAACCCAAACGTGTACTAGATCACAACACGATTTTGCATTTGAACAGATTCATTGTAGCTGTGCCCGATTTCTGTTAAATCTCCCTGACTTACAGACGCTCTGATGTCGTCACAGACCCAAGAGGCTTTCAGGTTTTGGAATTTGAAGATGTCACACTTTCAGATTAGGGACATTTAATTATTTTACCTTTTTTTTTTGGTACCTAATTTTCAAGAACCAACCAAAAGTAAACACATCACATCTGGAACAGCATTTACGCCTGTATTAGTTCTTCTGATTCTTATGATGATCTTCTAAAGCAAAGGTGTGGGGTGAGGCCAGCTCCATGTTTATCCACATGTAGCACAACTGTGGCTTCGTGCACATTTTGGGGCTAAAATTGATTATAATGACACACAAAAAGCAAAATCATCTTATTTCCTTCTGATCACGGCCTCTCTGATACTCACACAAGTCGTTTATGTCGTCTAAAAGGTCCAGAAATCGGATCATTCAGATTCAGAGGTTCAGTGGCCGTCTGCATAAGTTGTTTTAGTTATTAAACAAAGGATCGTTTATTGTGATTTTATTGTGATTCTTTTTCCTTTTCCACAGCTTGGACATTGTTCACCAGTAATAACTGATCTGATGGTTTGGTAGTGTGTATGGGAGCATTATGTGCACGCCCGAGCTGCACACTGTGGGCACTGTATCAGTGAGCTCCACAGAACAAAGTCTATGTTTACCTCTCAGCTCATGTGTCCAGGTGGAGCCAGGCTGGACGGAGGGTCAGAGAAGTGAGACAGACGCTTTAAACCACATGTGTCAAACATGCGGCCCGGGGGCCAGATCCGGCCCTCCAAGACCTTTAATCTGGCCCTCGGCTGATTTTTCTATTAAAATACTTAAAATTTTCAGATTTTTCTGTTAATTTTCTGCACCGTTTAGCATAGCAGCGTCTCCGGCGTTTCTGTACGTTGCGACTCCCACCAGAGCAGCACAAATGAAGACTTTCCTCTTTCCAAACGCTCTTAAAGGACGATCGTTTTGACTGTCGACCGTGACCCTCATCAGCAAAATGTCAAAAAATGAGAAAAGCAGATGCTGAGTTCAGGATTTCCCAAGAAAAATAGTCTAATTCTTATTTGTTGACAGAGGTGAATGGGAAATCTGTGCTCAGTGTGTTTGGAACAAGTGGCGTTGCTCGAGGAATATAATCTTAAACACCACTACGAGACACGGAGAAAAATACAATAACTTGAAGAGAGAACTGAGTTTTCTGATCCGGCCCTTTTGGGATCAAAGTAGTTTGCATACGGCCCCCGGACCAAAATGAGTTTGACACATGTGCTTTAAACCATCGTACAAGCACAGCATACATGGGGAAGTGTGTTTACGGTGAGCTTTAAAGGAGCAACACTGAACTTTTATTGGGTTATTGCTCTGTCTGGAACCCTGTTACATGTGTCCTGATCAGACCTGAGATTAAACTGTTCAGGAAAAAGGTTGAATTTTATCCAGTTGTGATTTCGTTTGAGATCGATACTTGCTTAAATGTCTAGTTTCAGTTACAGCTTTCTGCATGACGATAGGTAAGTGCACTATCATACTGTGGAACATTCCAGCCAACACAATCTCCATGGAGTCAAGTGGACACTCGACCGGAAAAGTTACACAGTATACCTTTAAATATGATCCCAGTATAGACTCCGCTTTCAAATAATAAGAAGGTAAAAAAACAACCTGTTCTCGCAGTCATGAGAGGTGGAAAAGTGCTTAGGGAGGATGGAGTTTCACCGTGTCCCCGTTGCCGTGGTGAGCTAGTGCAGAAACGGAGACTTTCAGATGTGGGACAGCTGAGTGGGCAATAACAGACGTGCTTCATCATGTGTTCACCAGTGACCCGGATCTGAAGCTAATTTGGCTAATGTACCTCTAAAGACGCTCTTGCCAGGTGAAGGTCCTGGATCACATGAGAGCTTTTAACCATCAGATAATGTATAATTTTTGTTTTTGAGTTTTTGTTTCGTTCTGCACGTGTCTCTGCATCCCCAAAGCTCAAAACGCTCTGTTCCACCTTGTGATGTCATTTAGAGGGAGTTATGAGGTTAACAGCAATAGTGACGGTATCCTGAGTTGAACTGCTTTATTTTCCAACATTCTAGAATAACATGAAGTTGTAGCTTTTATTTAGACTATTTTAGTTTGACCTTTTGCACAGAGATTGTCAACACAAAGTCGCTGTAATCTGAGGAGTGAAGCAGTTTCAAAGAGGCTAAAAAAGAAGCCGTCACTTCAGAGCCGACTGAAATGATCCAAACGATTAGAGTGAAGATATGTGCAGTTTAAAAACACAGTGGAGCAGCTAAATAACATCACACGGTGGACCAGAGTGTTTTCAGTTTGAGAAAAGAACAGAGACAATGAAACAGAACACATCTCCATCTATGTTCATGATGTCACCATTTTGTGATAAACACTTCATTTCTGGGCTAAATGTAATAATCCCCTAATACAGTTTCTGATTTAACACAGTGAGCAGGTTTCATCTAGTGCAGAAAAGAACATTTGATAACACGTTATAACTACAGCTAATTAGCTCGAGTAAAGCACAGAGAAATTCACAATTAACAGGTATATTTTTAAGAATGATTCAGGTTTAAAAACTACTTAATACCCGAACACTTAACTCCTAACCTCTTAATTAAGGTAAGATACATATTCCATTGTCCTCTGCATTTGACCCGTCCTTCAGCGCTCTCTTGAGCTGAGCCAGGCCTGGTCAGGTCTGCCTCAGCTGCAGGATTTGACTGTTGTAGTTGCTAAGCCTGATTCATTCTTATCTATATTATGTTTGTCATGCTTTATTAAAGCACATTATGTAAAGTTGACTGTTGAAAGCTTGAAGCCAGATTCTAATGCTGTTACCTCTTCAAAAACAGACCTGAAGTTGAGTTTTGTTTCCCTCACACCTTTTCTGTTCATCCAGCTCAGAATGCTCTAGTCCACCTGTAGAGTCATGAAGTTCACAGCTCCTTTTTACCTTCATTTCAGTAAAGTTTGGTAATTCCAGGGCTGACATTTTTCAAATGATTCTAGTGTAGGTGCATGGAGTTTAAAAACACCGTGGAGCACTTCCTGCATTACCACGTGACATGTGTTTTATGTTTGAGAAGAACTCGGCCCAAATATTCAGCTTGTGTTAAACTTGTGAGAATGAAACAAAGCACAACCCCAGGGGTGTTTGTGATGAGGAAACGACTTTATAAAACAGATTAAAACTCCTGTAATATGGGTCTAATTAATGAAGGTGTAATGATTATTAAACACAACCAAAAAGGCAGCTGTAGTACATTATTACTTCATCTAATGATCTAAATGATTAGACTGCAGTGAACTCCATGTGGTGTTAAACATGAGTGACTCGGCCTGGTGCCGTCATGCGTCAGTACACATTAGTATCTGGCTGGAGGTCGGCTCCACCACAGTGGGGCTCCGGAGCAGGAGAGTCAGACAGCGTTTCCTCTGCAGCAGTGAGGGATGCGTGAGCGTGCACGTTCCAGTTAACAGTGACCAAGTGTGTGCACGTGTGGAGCCAGACACCAGTTTAATCAGGTTAGTCCCAGGAACAGGCCCAGGAGCACAGTCATGAAACGGTTAAAAAACACGAGACAAACTCCAGCGAGTTAGTAAAATTCTTACTAAGAATGTTTTATTAAAATAAATGCCAAGAGGTTAATAAGAAAAAAAATAACAGCATACACCATGAAAACTAAATGCAAGCATGTAAAAATATTTATGACAAGGAAACTAATAAAGTCGCTATAATGAGTTAAACAAGCTGGGCCAGAAAACGAAATTTAAACAGGGAAAGGCAACACTCCCCAGAGAGACAGATCAGATGGAGGAGAGGGGAGAGGGGGCAGAAATAAGGAGCAGTGGATTTATTTAAAAAAAGCACTCCGAAACATGATTAATACACATATAAAATGAGATTAGAAAAATACATTATAAACCTGTAACAATGGCTGTTAATTACATTATCATACATGTAGTAGGCAGGCCAGTGAGACGATAGAGATCACCTGTCCCCTGATGGACCTATCCACACACAGCACAGGGACTCGCTCTAATACTGGAGACGCACACACGCGCCTCTCGCTTAATATTGCATTTCAATTTAAGATAACACTGAAGAAACAAAGTCATTGACCTTTTGGGTGTAACAGCGTGATGAACGAGCGATGAGAGAAAACAGACTGCCGACGCGACAACATCCGGAGCTACCAATTTCTCTGTCCAATATCAGGGGCTGTGTTTCAATAACTGGAAAGCAGCCGTGTGTGAAGCGGCCGGGAGCGTTTGTTTGGGCGGCCGGCGCCTCCCTGCGGGGCGGTGACGGTCGGAGGGGGCGGGCGCACACACACAAAAGGCGGGGCTTTTCAGATATGGAAAGCGAGCGCTCCTTCTCTCCAGCTCTCTGCTCGTCTCAACACCTTTGGCAGATTTGGGTTATTGGCAGTTCCATTTGTTCTTGGAAGTCAGTCACGGTCACCAACGAATCAGGACAATATTTTGTGATTGTTCAAATAAAAGTAACAAATAAGATCCTGCCCACACAGCAGAGTAAAGGGCCGTCGAGGAAAAACTAACTTATTTTAGGAAGACAAAACCATGGCACATATTTAGCTGGTCATAAAGACTGCTTTTCGTTTGCATAGAGTAACTGCGGTAACACCCCGGGTGTGCTGGGAGTCCCCCAGGGGGAGCACCCCGCACACACTCGAGCCTCTCATGGCGGAGGGAGCGGGGGTCACTGAACACAACTGGAATAGTCAGGAAACAAAACCACTGGAGATAAGGCACTTTGTTTATCCTCATGGAGCTCTCTGAGCAACTGTCTCGTCCAATCACGTTCCAGACTTTTGGTCTTACCATCCAATCATATTCAAAGTAACAGCACTAACTCCACCCATTTTTACCGGTCACTTACTTCTAAACTGCTTTCATTTTTATTGGATTTTTTAAAATCTTTTTGTAACTTCAAGTTATGTATCAAAAGCTAAAATTGGCAAAAATAGATTGATTTCTTTTCTCCAGCACCCTGTAAAATTAACTCTTTTGATCTCTTCTGTATTTGTATATGCAGTGACAGTTATCTACATTTGTATATATTTATAGATATTTATAATATATATAATACGTATGTATAAAGCAATTTTGAACAGGCAGGCATGGCTTTCACATCCTAGTTTTTCTTGAGAGAGTTCAACACAAAGTGGGCTCAGGAGCTCTGGTCTCAGAGGGTGACACATTGTGGATGCACTTTTAGAAGGACTCTCAAATCATCGTCACTAAAACGGGTCAAACCAAGGAATAACACTGGGTCAAAACAAAGGGAGAAGTTGGCCAAAGTTTGGGATGTGGACTCGTAGTGTCGGGTGAGTGCTGTAGTGAGGGTTCTGTAGTGTTCTCGGCCTGCCTCACTGGGCACACAGTTTCATGTTTCTCCATCACAAAGTGTCATCTGTTTAGGCGGCGGAAGGCAGGCACCACAAACTCACTCCAACTCACCACCGCTGCATATCCCACATATACTCAGGAAAACCCTTTGGCTAAATACGCACACATAATACTTTGTTTTTGTTTTTTTTGTCTTTTTGTTCACAGCTCGGCTTAGCTAACTCAGAGATATATTGTAAATACATCAGGCACTGTAATGTGAGTGTAGCGCGGGTGGGGGCAGTAGCGGACTCCCCCCGCACCCGCAGCACACCCAACTTTCAATGTAGAAGAAGAAGAAGGACCCTCGCACCCTAAGCCCAGCCTAGCCCCTCCCGCTGCTCGGAGCGTGACATTAGCCTGCTGTAGATTGCTGAGAAAACCCCTGGTGTTGGCCAGTCACAATGAAAGCACAAGCTAATTAGTCAAATATGGATAACAGAAAACAACCGAAGAGAAAAAAATGACAGAAGAAATAAAATACAACACACGAAAATCATAAAAAGCTCCATTTGCAATCAGTACAGCCATGCTCATTTTTGTTCAAACAGAAAGCCGTTTGGAGAGGCACACCCAGAATGTGTCAGCTCAACATTACATCTTTGTGAATTATGACAGAAATTAATAAATGTGAGTGTTCTCGTTCCTTCTGTTTCTTTTTCTCTGCGATATTGGGTGGGGGGGTCGGGTTGGCGGGGGTGGGACAACTACTTTTTGGAGGCGGAGAACCCAAAAAAAATGCCATCCGAATTCAGAGATCAGAAAGGGGAAAGGGGGAGTGGGCATATTATTGCTATATAATTCAGTGCAGATTCACGAGCGAAACAAAAACCAAACTAAAATATCCACCCAGTTATGATTTATGAAGAAAAAGAAAGAGAAAGAATGGGAATTCAACTCAACAAACAGAGGGAAAACGATGGAGGACACAACTGCCGGGACGGTTGTGTGGCGGTGGAGGAGGAGGTCGTAGGTCGTGGCTTAAACGGGTTAGGCGCCTCTCTCTCTGTCACTTGCGGTTTCCGAGAGGCGTTAGCAAAAAGGCAATTACCAGTTAACTGATCAGCAGGCAGGCTGGGGCGGCTCGTCATTGGGTGAAGAGTTCAGAGGTCAGAAGGTCATGTGTTAGTTGCCGGTGGCGGCTAGGTGGTTAGGAACAAAAACAAAACAAAAAAAAAACAGAAAACAAAGATAGAAAGGATATTAGTGTCAGCAGAAGAGACTGGAATGACATCATTTTAACAATAAAATGAATGCAATCTCTTATGAAGCCCACTGCCTCTGCCCGAGTGAGATGGCTCCGCTAACGTGGCTACAAGCCCCGCCCCCGCTAAGGTGACTAAGCCCCGCCCCTCCTCCGGTGGGTGGTTTAAAGTGCACATGGCCCCCATACCAAAAAACAGAAGCAAGGAGCAGCGAGACAAACAGACTAGTGTTTTAGTGTGACAGACCACGTGTGATTAGTCGTCTAGGTTACGCTGAGGCTAGTGCGGTGTGCAGAAATAACAGAATCGCTCTTTTCCGATTCTCTTCGCTCTTTATTTTGCAGTAGATCTTTATAGAATATAAATATACACAAGAACCATAAATACATTTGATAGAAAATGCTCAAATAGAAAATGACAGTACCTTATGTACAACTGAAATAGTCATAAATGTGTTCTAGCTTTTTGTTTCTTCAGTATTTGCGATACACTGGATGCAAGCTACCTCTGCCCTACGTCTGTGCGAGTCTACCGTCTACCAAAGGAACATCAAATCTACAGAAATGAAACCACGTCGGCAGCAGCGTAGCTACATCTGATGCCCTCCCAGCTCTGTCGGGCACGTTTCTATAGCGACCAGCAGGTTGGCACTGAGAACACATAAGCAGGTACGTTTCATTGTTCCCCGTTTACCACCGAGGAGCATTTTGAGCTTAAGGCAATTTCATTAAAGGGCGTATTTTTTGTAAGGCAAAAGTCTTTGTCGTTCTCAACGTCAGAAACACTAACACCACTGAATCGAATTGCAAAAACTGTACAAGGAGTGAGTGGGAAAAATCTGGAAAGTTTTCTGCTTGGCAACGATCAAGTGTTTGTTCATAGCTGCTACACTATGAACAAGGAGCGAGGCAGAGTGTGACGTGAAGCAAATTCTGAGGTGTATTTTTATCCATGTGAAAAACTGAATCTTGTGAGCTTTAAGACATGTGATAAAGTAGTTTCCTCCTCAGAAACAGACCTGGAGCTGTGTTGTGTTTCATTGACGTGTGTCCGAGTAACTCTTTATTATCAGTCTGTCTACATCTCCAAAGATCAAAACGCCCTGTTCCACCCTGTGATGTCATGCAGTGGTTATTGAAGTAAACATCCAACAGAGCACTTCCTGTATTACGACACGATATCACAAGTTTGAACAGAGTATTTTCTGTGTGTTAAACATGTGCGAGTGAAACAGAACCCAACTCCAGGTCCGTTTGTGACGAGGAAACGACATTAAAACACGGATCACAAAATGGACGATACGAGCCCCGTAATATTTCACAGAGTCTCTGAATAACCAGCTCACACTGCGGAAGGAATCGATTTTTGAAACATCATTTTTAACACTCACTCCAAAACCTCGGTAAAGAAAAGCCGTGCCAGCCCGATCTGAGCGCGGCTATAAAAACGTGCCCTCCCTCGCACTGGGAGCCGAGAATGAATCAGGAATGGACCAGGAGAGGAATGTCTACGCCCTCCCTCCCCTCACACACACACACGAGCACGCACACACACACACGCAGACACACACACACACACACACACACGCGCACGCACACACACACACACACACGCGCACGCACACAGCCTGAGCTCGGACACACCGTAAACCTAACATGCGCCCCGGTTACACAGTGGGGCATAACACAGACAGTGGAGTAAAGTGAAATACACACTAGAGTCCCAAACTAAGGCATCAAGGCATATACGTGTAGGCATTAGGACAGTGTAGACATGCGGGACGCCCTAAACCTTTGGCATTTCGTCCGGGGGTGAGACTTAACGTTCTATTGCAGCCATGGCAACCCGCTGCTCCTCCGCTCACCTGTGCTGCTAATTATAACGCTTTTCTTTGACTTTCTGCTGCTGTGGTAGAATATGGGTCTGATTATAGGCTACGATTAGTGCTGCATAAAGCTCTTTGTCTCAGAACCACCTTTCCCTTTTAAGGCCTGTAATGCATTATTGGAATTATGCTTTTACTAGTTTCACGAGTATGACCGATCACACTGAACCAGGCAGCAACTACGTTTTAAATGATATTAATTACAGATATGAATTAAGGTTACTGTATGTAGCTCGACTTCTGTTTTGAGATGGGAGATTTGGGGTTGCCAGATCATGAGGCTCATTCTGCTCTCTGATTGTTATAATTAATGTTTAATAAGACAATTATCCAAAGAACTTTCTATGTTTTTGTAATTACCCTGTCTGTCTTGTGTCTGGGCATCACTGGGGTCACGTGTAAAGAATTTAAAATCAAAATTGTACATATGTCTTTAACTGCATTTAACGGCCCACAAAACTAAAGCCAATATCACTAAACCTTAATACCGTCTGTAATTCCATGTGGGGATTTAGGAAATGACTTGTTTGGGAAAGTAGCACAACAGGCGGATACGGGGTTAGCGTCGATCGCCATGGAACGCTCGGCCCCAACTCCCGCACGAAATGCCCAACGTTTGAAGGCGCCCCGTAGAGATGCAGGAGTGTAGTGGAGACTAAACTAACCTCTGTCTGTAGTCACAATCCTTTGGTAAGGATGGACCCGTGTGTCATGTCTCCGCACTTTAGTGGCCATTGCACCTACAGATTGTGACAGGTCCACAGGGTTAGCATTCACTTTAGGAGGGAAGAACAGTCAGGGTACAGTAGAGACATTCACAGTTTTAACAGGAACTCAAAGCTTAGCGAGTACAATGCACAACTCAATACACGTTATAGTACATATACACACGGCACAGGTCTTTACGTAAAAATGCAGTAGAAAAAAATACATCTTTTTGGAGGTTCAGGGCGTGGCTAAAACTGCAAACATATTCTGTTTTCTCGTCGTCAGGATGAACTTTGGTATAATTGCATGTAACACTTATTTTTATGATGAATTCACTCATTGGGACGAGTTCATAATTCAAAATAATGATTAGTTTTCCCAAAATGTACTAAATAACTGATTAAATTGCAAATCTGATTGACGCAATATCTGTGTCGTAAGAAAATCTCTGAAGATAAGTGAAGGTTTGGCAGAATTTGGGATTTTTATTTTTTTTTTCCAAGATCGAGTGAGATTTCAGTTATGATTTTTCGTTTTGTCCAGAATTTAACCTCGACATATTTACATCTTAACAACAAATTAAATCATTTTCTTTCTTTAACTATTTCCATTTTACTTCTGCAATATCTTTTTTTTTTCTTATATCCTGCAGCCCGATCAGGTGCTGCATTCATCTCGGTCAACTCTCTTATTGTAAACTATTTCTGAAGTAAATCACCCAAAATAAATATGATTATGTGTGGCCAGTAGGAGCGAATGCACAGAACAGAATGCATACATTAGAATATGTGTGTACTTGTAGCCAGGCCCTCAAATGCATAACTTAAGTTTAAGATTCCACAGTGCTCAGGTTGTAAAGGGCCGGGTAAAGGCTGGAGGCTGGAGGCTGGTCTGTCTGGAGAAGGCTGCCCAGGTGTAGTGGCTGTGGAGGGGGTGAAGGAGAACGCTGCCCTGGGTCACTGGGTCTCTAACTATGTTCACATGCAGAGGCCGCTCCTTTCCCAGTCTACAGCCAGTCAAATAACACAGAGGTACGAGTGTGGGGCTCAGAGACGTTCAGGTGCGTCGAAGTCATTTATTTTTGCAGCATTAATCACTGTGGGTAAAATAATTGGCATCTCGTTTCAGTTTTCAGACGCGCTTCGTACGGCGTCACTCGTAGGATGTAAATTGTTCTCCGCAGGACAAACACACACACCTGCACCTCCCGCGGGACCGGACGCAAAACAGTGCGGCGCCGGACACATTTTGGAAGCTCAATGCGGAAACGGGACTGCACAATGTGGGAGCAGAGGTGGGGTGATGAACTACAGTCCCACGCACTAAATATGAGTGTAAAGTAAAATATACAACTGATTAATCTAATAATCTATGCACATCACGCATAATCTGTGCTGGATATTTTATTTGGCATTAATAAAAACATTTGAAGCAGCCTAAACTTGTGGATGTGGTCTAATCTCATGTGCATTTTAGACAATTCCTTTCTGCTTCTCTGTGTTTGTTGGAGCTTTGAAGACGCAGCAGGAGGACAGAGCACCTCTGGAGAACCTCACAGTGCTTCAGGAGGAAGTTCTTCCTTAAAGAGAGGTGTATTTATGGGCAAAAAATTAAGGAACCTGAAATCGGACATTTGGAAGTCTTTTACGCTTGTGTATGACGTCGAGTTGCCACTTAAAAGAAATATGTGCACACGTGTTTTTTTTCCCAGGCCACTGAAGAAACCTTTGAGAGAAAGAAAGCGAACGTGGGCGGGAGCGGGACTGAAAATTCTGTCCTGCACAGACCTGTATACTGAATCTCCAGAAGCCTTTTAGTTTCACTTTAAAGTACCAAAACAAGGGAGAGAGCCAGTGAGTGCACGTCTAAATGCACGTCTGATATTTTCCTGGCTGTTTCTTACCTTGCGCAGTTGAATGCTTCTCCTACTCCGCTCCTTGCACTCTACGTTTAAATTCAAACTGGCCAAGACCAATTCAAAGTGATTTTTACAGATTTCCCTGTAACAGAGCAGTCCGATTTACATCAGGAGCAGACCGGGAGAGGCATTCAACTGCACCAGGTAAGAAACAGCCATGGGAATATTCGACGTGTGTTTGGAGGTTTACTCACTCGTTTGCCATCAGCAGTAATGACAGAATACAGTCCGTCCACAGTGGATTAGCGCCTGTCGTTTCATTGTTTGGTTCTTTATGGCAAAGTGAAAGTGAAACCTACCGGCACTTGTGTTTGTAGAGAGCAAATAACTTAACGCAGTTTGTGGCATGTTTCTCGAAAGTGTACGATAACCGTTTTAATAGCAATTCCGGCGATACATTTTTATTGCCGACTATTATTGCTAAATGATTGCACGTACATGAACACCTCGTAGCCCAGTTCACATCGATTCGGTTCTTTGACCTGCTGTAGACGAGACGGGAGCGTCTGCGGTTTTGAGCGAAGCTGATTTGGATTTGGTTGGTTTTAGCCCTGTGCATGTGGACACGGTGAGGGCTGCAGAGGGAAGTGTAGGAGAATTCTGCCCTGGCGTAGTGTCTCTGGGTTGGGGCTGTGTGGAGAAGGCTGCCCTGGCTCTGGCTGGAGGGAAGTGTGTGTCTTTATTTCCGGATGAGGGGGTGTGGAAGGAGCGGGGGGTCCGAGAGCGTCGTGACGGTAATTGAATCGCGCCCGACGCCACCTGGCTCCGGCCCCTTTCATTTTCCCCTCCGCCGCCTCTATCTACTCTGTGCCCGTCATCTCCACACTACATTTGTCAGCGCTCATCTGCTGCTCGGCCTCCTGGGGTCTCACTGCAGAAAGTACATTTCTGGACCAGTTCAAATCACTTGGATTCAGCAGGACTAACTGAAGATTAGCAGTTTATATGTAGTTCAATCATTGACCGAGATTATTTTACTTGATTGAATATAGAATTGGGCAATTCATTTAATTCATTTGATTAGTTTGTGTTTTTAATAAATGAGGTTTAATACAACACTAAATACAATCAATCACTTAAATACTGTCCCACTTTAACTGTGGCTTTAACTGCAGGTTTTAACCGTACTTAATTTGTTTATGTTGTTGTAAGGCCAGAAAGGCGCCTAATAAATAAATAAATTATCATTATTATTATTATTATTATTATTATTATTATTATTATTATTATTATTATTATTATTATTATTATTAAGAGACAAGTTTACTTCTGACTACACAAGAGAACTGAAAAACAATAGGCAATATAAATAAACTTAAACAAAATGAGATTACAGGCAGTCTGCAATTGGATATGGGAAATACAATCTGAATAAAATCTGTAGTTTTTTGGCGTTATCTCATATTCAAGACAGTGGAAAAAAAATTGGCCAAACTAGACTTTTGTCAGAAATGTCTTGAAACAATTGAAATGTTACGTAAACAATCAAATCTAACCCCAAAACTATTCTAATCCAGATTCATCCAGGTCATTTTCAGAGGTAATCCTCATGTACAGTAGAGGCTTTTAGTATAACTGTACTTCTGACTATATTTAAACTCTTGAGTAATATATTGTAAAAGTTTAAAGCTTTGTCCTTCAAATATATTAATTTCAAATTAGAAATCAGATTTTACATTGACACATTGATATATTGTACTTCTGCTTAAGTAATATATTTGAATTACTCACTCCACCTGTGGTCATTTCAAACAAGGCTAGAAATGCACTTTTTGCAGTGTACTTCTCCCTCCACAAACACGACTCAAAATATCGGTTTCCCCAATCCAAACCCAAAAATACGGTTTTATTTCCGGCTCTAGAGCCAGGCTGTGTACAGGATCTGAGGGAAGACCTGATGGAGGCGCAGAGGAGAGAGGAAAGAGCACGAGGAGGTCTGTGTAGCTCCAGGCTCCAGTCGATAGTGGGAGTAAATAAAGGCACTAAGCTGGTGGAACCTGCGTGAGAAGAGGGAGCGCTCCTGTCTGCTCCTGCCTGCTCCTGCCTGCTCCTGCCTGCTCCTGCCTGCTCCTGCACGCTCTCCCATGGGCTCAGAAGCAGAGCGTGGACATGGCACAGCAGAGCTACACTGTGTAAACCTGACAGGCCAGACAGGCCAAGAACATCTCTGTTTGAACACACTACAGTCAGCTCACAGTCAGGTTATGCCCACCAAAAAGTACTAGCGGACTAACGATGGGCTGCACTACGGCCCACAGGCTGCAGAACTAATGCACTGAACTTTAAAGCTCCTACACTGTGCACATGTGACTCCTGAGACCTTTTAGAGAGGTGAGAGCGCTGTGGCCTCCTCAAAAACACACCGCGAGTGTTTTGTTTCATTCACATATGTTTGAGTAACTCTGCATTACTGGGCTGCCTACATCTATATCACAGTTCAAAATGCTTTGTTCCACCTCAGGATGTCATTAAGTGGTAGTTACAGCTTTTTAAGTGTTTCAAAGTGTTTCTGCAATCCTGGAAGAATGGGGGATTACACAGTCAAGCTATTTTTACCCTCCGTCGAACAGTTTTAGTCTTCAGCACTAGTGGATTGGAATACACCAGAATAACCTTGTTGTTTTAAAAACAAGTTTTTGTTTTACTTTTTGTTCAGTTGAAATTGCCACAGAAAGTCGACGTTCTCTAGTGTACAGAGAAGTGCACTTTCAACAAGGAGAAACAAGAGCTGTAGCTTCAAAGTTGGGCAATTTTGGAGCTGAAAATGATTCCAGTGATTCAGCTCACAAAGCTTACAACACACGGCAGCGATTCCTGTATTACCATCTGATGACATCACAAGGTGGAGCATTTTCCATTTGAAAGGATAACACAACCTAAAAATGCAGGGTTTGTGTGTTAAACATGTGTGAGTGAATAAAACACAAAAACATCTCTTGATGTTATTTGTGATGAGGACACAGGATTAGATCAAGGAGTAAAATGTTTAAATTTGACAATGAGATTCAGTCACCAAATACATTTTAAGGGGCACTATAAGGGCACTATTTTTAGGTGGGGGTATGATGTTTTCATCAGAATGTTCCACAGAACTGTAAGGTCCATAAGGACAAACAGGCCACTCACAAAAAAACATATTTTTGGTTATTCAAAAGCCTGGAATTGAGTTAATGTCATGTAAATTTAGCATTTGTTTTTTGCTGATGTTTTACTCTTAACTCTCTAAAATACTTTACAAAACATGTGTGTATCTGGGCCTGATGGAGTTATCTGCTCATCTACATGAAAAGACTAGACTTAAAGGCTAACACATACACAAGTCTAGTGCACAGAAACCAGAGCCTTGATCTAAAAGGTTACGGTCCTGGGTTTGTTTTCTAACAGTTGTAGCTCTGTGCATGTGAGCGCAGTGCTTCCTCTGCTCCACTGGGGGCTCTGTGGAGTCAGTGTGCTCCAGTCTGCACACATAAACATGCAGCTCAGTCCTCTTCTCAATCTCTTTAGGAGCGCAACAATACAAGGCTCTGCTCACTGTCCTAACGCCAGGGAACACCAGGTCTGCCCCGTTTAGCTTTAAAGGGGTGACGTTTAGCTTTAAAGGGGGGGCAAAGGGGGTGATGGTAATGGACATGCCCAGTGGGAGTGGGGCTGCCTACAGAGAGCAGCTCAGGACTGATCTGAACAGCACAGAGCCTCTGGGGCACCGGCAGAGTGTACACGCCTCAGGCCACAGTATGAAAGGCCGGGCAGGCTGAAGGGCGAGAGGGACGCTTAAGACCAGCCAAGTCCTCCTATATGATCCTATATGATCCTACCAGAGCATCGGCACTGGAAACCTGAGAGCAGAGACCCGACCCGGGGCTACGAGGCCGCTCACACCGCGGGGACAGGCTGGAGCTTATGTACGAGCAGTAAAGGGTGAGACGGGCGCTCAGGGCCTCATACGATTACAGAAGGGAATGACGGCAGTGTTCCACACAAGTCTACAGAAACCTGCACATTTGCTCTGGAGCAGAAAGAGTGTGGGGTCATGGCTTTACTGAAGATCACATGGTCATGTTTGGTCAGCTGAGTGAGCCCTGCTTTAGTTGGGGTAAATGCGGCGCACATGGCCTGAGGTTTAAGCCTAGCCTCCATGCTGTGTGTGTCCTGTGTTCAGAGTCCAGCCTCCTGCAGTCCCCTGTCTTCAGGTGGACACCACATATTTACCTTTGAGTAAGTCCTGACTGTGGCTGATGGAGACAGCGTCCAGCACCCCGGGCATGGGGTAGAAGAGGCCGGCCTCCTGAGCCGGTTGGCTAAAGCTGGCAGTACCAGCGGCGCCCACGCTCCCCCAGGCTCTCTTACCTAGAACCCCCGTGTGCTCGATGGGGTACTCCAGCAGGGAGGTGGGTGCCAGGGCATACGGGTACTCGTAAGGGCCGGTGTAGATGAGCCCGCCGTCCGGTGTGGGGGGCACCAGCGTGGGCGCGCCGTTGGGCAGCATGGCGGCCACCTGGGGCCGGATGAGATTCATGATGGGGCCCCCGGGTGTGGGGGGCCGCAGTGACGGGGGAGGCAACACTTGACCTGTAGGGGCCGCTATGAGCCGTGGGCCCTGAGCGGCCGCTGCCGCTGCTGCAAGAGAGAACGCAAGGGTGGCTGCCATAAGCAAGAAGTGAAGAACAGGAGGAAGAGGCAGAGGAGAGGAGCGTGGATGGAATGACAGAGAGCAGAGGAGAGAGAGGGAGAGAGGGGACAGGCCACAAGGAACATTAGTACATGCATGATCATGGTGGTGAACCACAAAGCCATCATCTGGCGCAAACATAAATCAACACAGCAAACCAAAATAAAGTCATCCCGACACCAAAGCACAATGCTGCTGCTGCCTTCCCCACGAGAGCATAGCGTCACCATGGCAACACATCCACATGGAGCAGGGGCCTGGGGCCGGGCTGTGAGCTGCAGAAGGTGCTCTGACTCTGGGCCCTGCAGAGCACAGCCCGCCCACCGGCTCACATACACTACACACAACTACACACACATGATAAACAACTACAGACAAACTACACACAACTACACACACATGATAAACAACTACAGACAAACTACACACAACTACACACACATGATAAACAACTACAGACAAACTACACACAACTACACACACATGATAAACAACTACAGACAAACTACACACAACTACACACACATGATAAACAACTACAGACAAACTACACACAACTACACACACATGATAAACAACTACAGACAAACTACACACAACTACACACACATGATAAACAACTACAGACAAACTACACACAACTACACACACATGATAAACAACTACAGACAAACTACACACAACTACACACACATGATAAACAACTACAGACAAACTACACACAACTACACACAACTACACACACATTACAAACAACTACAGACAAACTACACACAACTACATACAAACAACACAAACTACAGACAAACTACACACAACTACACACACATTACAAACAACTACAGACAAACTACACACACATTACAAACAACTACAGACAATCTACACACAACTACACACAAACAACACAAACTACAGACAATCTACAGACAAACTACACACAATTACACACACATGATAAACAACTACACACAAACTACACACAATTACACACACATGATAAACAACTACACACAAACTACACACAACTACACACAAACAACACAAACTACAGACAATCTACACACAAACTACACACAAACAACACAAACTACAGACAAACTACACACAAACTACACACAACTACACACAAACAACACAAACTACAGACAATCTACAGACAAACTCCAGACAAAGTACAGACAAAGTACAGACAAAGTACAGACAAAGTACAGACTGACAGCACATTTCCCACACTGCCCCACTGTCCGCTCAGGGACTCATCATCACACTGGTCTTGCGTCAGGCGTGTTGGGTTAACTGGACCATTGGATTGGGCTAAATTAGGAGCCGGCTGAGGGCCCGGCTCAAACTCACTGAGACCCACATAACAAAGATTGTGCAGATAAAATCACAGGTACTGAACAAGTGCGACATGTGAACTACCATGCAGAGCAGAGCAATGGAGTGTGCGGTTGTGCTGAAGCCAGGGCACAGAGCAGGGATGGAGGGACGAGGGGAGGACGAAGGGATGAAGGGAGGACAGAAACATGTTCCTACAAACATGGGCTGATATATGTGATGACAGGATTAGAGAGTTAAATGCATTGGTAGTGGCATTAAGTCAATGGAGACAACAATGGTGTAAGACTGGGTACAATGCTGTATTAATAGCAGAGAACAGGGCTGGGCACTAATGCAACTGACAAATGCGTCCAGGTTTTTAGCTTTTGTATTTATCGTTAATAAACTAAAAAAAAAAAAAAGATCACTGTCAAGCCCTAGCGTAACATGTTTGGAAATGTTTTACAGCATAGGCAACAGAAATCTATGAGCTTTGTCAAATGAAAGAAATATTCTTTTTTTTTTTTAACGACTGTTTTGTTTGAAATGTTGGATTTCAGAAGGTTTGGACTATTCAACTATTTACACTGTAGATTCTCACTGAAGGCATCAAAACTATCACAGACACATGTGGAATGTAGTAAACAAAAACTAAATACAATACAACTCAATACAACTCAATACAACTCCAAATTTGTTTCAGATTTTCGGTTTTTCCCCTTTGCTTTGCACTTCCTGACACTGACATGGCCCACACCCTGAAGGAAAAACCATTTCAGGAGACTTCATCATGAAGCTCTTTGAGGGAAGGCCCAGGGTTTGCAGAGCTGTCGACAAAGTGGCTACAACAAACCTGAAACTAAAATCTATAAAACAAATGCCGAGTTATTTCTTTTTCTTTACTACATAATTCCACATATCTTATATTTGATGCCTTCTGTTTGTTTTAGAAATGGAGAAAGCAGTGGGAGTAAAAAAAAACACTGCATAAAAGGGTGTGTCCAAACTCTTGAAATTATTATTTTTTGTGACAATTACATTTTGAAAAAAACAAAAAAAACAAAAAAAAATACAAGGAATTTGTCTGAAATCTTCTGGTAAAATCTAAGGTAACTGTGCATGGTCCATTCTTTTTCTATTGCCCTTTTAACAGCACAACAAACAGGTTTTAATGTGAGGTTTTAGTCCCATTAGTTAATGCAGATGTCTAAACCTGAGCTGTGAGAGTTCGTGTGTCTGGGGCAGAGTCACTTACGGGTTTTGATGTTGTTGTCTCTGTATGTCCCGTTCAGGATGGCCAGCTCCATCAGCTGCATCTTCTTCAGGTTGTCCTCTCCCTCAGCCTGCGAAACAAACAGAGACATACTCAAAGGGCTGATTTCAAACCATGAATCAGGAACATATTTTACTTTGGACTTTAGTCCTTTCTGCCGCTGTGATACTGCACCATGACAAAAACTACTGTCGGGGACAGAGTCATGAAGCTGTTTCCTAACAGATCTCGCATCTCTGCTGCTATTTGCTTTTTAAATGCACTTAAAATGCACCAGGACAGAGAATCAGGTGTGTTAGACAGTGTCAGGCAGTTGACTTCATACAGTTGTTAGTAATGGGTCGTCAGATTCTAACCAACACAAAAACCATCACTGAAAAAAGATACTCATTTAGTATCAATAAAAAAAATACACAGATATAAGGACACATGGGAATAGAAAAGAAAGTACTAGGATCTAATGTTGAGTATGACATTCTATGGTCTATATAAAGTATCAGTATTGAGTATCGAGTCCTTGATATCGAAATAGAAAACAGCACTGCTTAGTACCACTGCCTGTTTGGCTGTTGGTAGCTTCTATATTAGTTATGAAAATGAAGACTTTACATTTTCCAGGCTCAGTTGCTTATTTATCAGCTTTTACCACAGCAGGCATCATGTAAGGAGCATTTACCTTGAGGAGAATACATTTAAATAAGGCCCTTTAACAGAGACAGATCCTGTCCTGTCCCAGTCTGAGCTTAAGTGCTATTGTCACGCCGCGGTCCGGACACGCTGACACAGGCGTTAAGTGACGGAATACATATTCATAATCCATATCACAACGTAATTACTGTCATTTTCTCCGAAGTGCACAATCAAACCGTCCCTCCCGCCCGGGCCACTGCCACTCCTCACAATTAATGTTTGGATAAATAAATACAAAAGCAGCAGCGCCGTCATTACCGCCAAATTAGGGGAGTCGAATTATGCACAGAAAGCAATTAACATAGCATCCTCCTCCTCCACTTCCTCCTCCTCCTTTTCCTCCCTCCTCCTCTCCCTCACTCCCTCCTCCTCTCCCTCACGCCCTCCTCCTCTTCCTCACTCCCTCCTCCTCTCCTTCACTCCCTCCTGCTCTCCCTCACTCCCTCCTCCTCTCCCTCACTCCCTCCTCCTCTCCCTCACTCCCTCCTCCTCTCCCTCACTCCCTCCTCCTCTCCCTCACTCCCTCCTCCTCTCCCTCACTCCCTCCTCCTCTCCCTCACTCCCTCCTCCTCTCCCTCACGCCCTCCTCCTCTTCCTCACTCCCTCCTCCTCTCCTTCACTCCCTCCTGCTCTCCCTCACTCCCTCCTCCTCTTCCTCACTCCCTCCTCTCTGCGTTTGCCTGGAGGCGAGAGAACACTCAAATGCCATGACAACACCAGAGCGGCTGTTTGGCTGACATACAGTTCATAACTTGGCCTAGTGAGAGTTAGAGTTAGAGATCACATCAACAGGTCAATGAACTGCTCAGTTTAAAGTCACTGGAGAAGGTTGTGCAGTAGTCCAAATGCAGGGAACTGTATGTAGCTGCACCCACTACAGTCCCAGCTGAACCTGGGCTGGCAGAGCTGCAGATAGAGACACATCCAAGTGTGTCTCATTCGCAGTATATGGACAGACCACGTCTCATGTGAAGCTCAGAACCTAGAGAATTCCCTCCCTGAGCTGCAGAGGCTGCACTAGCACTGACTCATGACTGGTGCAGGTGCTGGAGCTTAGGGAGAGACCGTTCAGATCAGAGAGAAACAGTTTAGGTTTAAACACACTGAATAACGCAAACTGCTGGTCTCCATGGAGGTGTTATTGATTTGGCAAGAATGTTTCACCTTATGTTATTACTCAGGAGTGTCCAAACTCTGGCCTGAGGCCCAAACGGGGACCAGTGGACCAGCTTCCTATTGAATCGGCCCAAATGATCAGAAAAATAAGAACAAATCTGCTATAATCTTTAAAAAAAACATTTCGATGTGACACAGACCTTACATTACTGTTTCAAACCTTATTAAAAGTGAAACCCACATCAAATACAACATCCTGAATGATTCAGGTGACAGGTGGAGCCGTACTGCCCACCCCCGCTGCACAACAATCCTTCAAACGCACACGGTCCCACCGTACTGGAAACTCTTTCTACACATTCTGAGCCTTATTTGTAAAGCCACCATCACAGAGCTGAGAGTCTGAAAGCACATATCCGGATGATCAGAGAAAAGACCACATCACATGGAGAGGAAGAGGAGAGCGCATGGGGAAACAGGGGGGGCTCAGCGCTAAGCCTCCCCCAGAGACTGCAGCTCACGGGGGCCGCCGAGAGAGAGAGGAGGGGGTCAGGCTGGAGCATGGAACCTCACACACTTCATTATAGTGGAGAGGAGGGCTGGGAGAAGGAGCGCAGACAAAACCACAATCTGAACGACTGTAAAAATGATTCGTGTCATTCATTATCCTCTAAAACTCAATAAAGACGTCTCTAAAAGCTCTCTTCAAACACGCCCCTAAAATGCAGGGCTGGGAACACAAGACAGGACCAGATCAATACACGATACTGCGATACGTGCAGTTATCGATGTTGTGATGTCATTTACGGCGGCGTCAGCTCCCACGGGGCACCACAGACTCTGAACACAGACACAGAAGTCAGTGGATTTGTTTCATTATTCAGGTGTGATCCAGATTCTATCTTTAGAGCAGACACAAGAACAACATTTGAGCACACGTTTCATATCTCTAAACAAGCTAATTGTAGCATTGTCACAAAACTATTTAGTAAAATATATTGGGGAAAAAAAAACATCTATCGATATTACAATACTTTAACACACCTCTACTTGTATTAGTTTTGCTCCCTCAGTTCGTGGTGGACACGTTTTTCAAAACAAACTGAAACTGCCTGTATAATGTCTCCTCAGTGCAGCAGTGATCTGCAGACATGTTCTTGTCTGTGGCACATTGGAGATGCTGCTAACTCATTTGTAAACACTGTGAAGAGCTCAATGTGACGGAGGATTCAACCACACATTGTGCTGCCTCCAGTCCAACCACAGTCTGTGCAAAACAAGTCTATTTACCGGCCGGACTGCTGGAGATACGAGCAGGGAGCAGTTTAGAGAAGCACTGTGGAACATTTCTGACTGGTACTGACCTCCCACAGAAATCCACATTTTATTGCTTTCCCCGGAATGTTCCACAGTATGGCATTTAAACATTCCTTGCATTTCTTCAATTGATTTTTATTGCTCAAAGACATCTGGAAAAACGTTCATTGTTACTGTGAGTGAAGTGGCCTCTCCACACACCTAACCTGTAACCTGGCCTGGTAATGTCATTTGTTTGTTTCCATGGAGACAGGTAAGTGAAATGCCAAACTGTGGAACATTCTAGTCAAAGAAATGCTATCGCCAAAGAGGCGGACAACAGTAGAAAGTGTATAAAGAGCTTAAGTGAGTGGAGGAAGCAGGACGGGCCCATTAGACCCTGTACGGACAGAACACACATTACACAATACACAGGAACCCAGAGGTCCAAGGCACTGTGGGTTTGAAGTGCTTTGGTGTGCACAAAGCAAACTTCACAAACAGAGCCTCCCTTGGACCTCCTGCTTTGTTTATTCAACATTTGCTCTCTAAAAGACCTCGACGAGCACCTGTTTTTTTGGATAACTTGCATCTGTGTCACGCCCAGAATCTTATTCTCAACACTTATTATACCTTGAATTTAAAATGGTTTTAATGGAATGCTAACAGAGCCATGCGTTTGCTGTGAGCATGAGACTGCAGAGTGAGTCCGGTGATGGTTTATGGACTTAAAAACTGCACAGAAGTTTTATCTATGACGCAACAATCTGGCTAAAATGCAAACAGCAGTTTTGAGGCTCAGAGAAGAGGATGAATGGATTAATGAAACAAAATACAACACCAGGTATGTTTTTAATAGGGAACAAGAGGTCAAAAAGTCAACTTTGCATCATGTGTTCTGTTATTTAAGTCGTGTTTGTAGAGTGTTTGAAAGTGTCTGGAGATGTCCCCGTTTGTGTTTCTAAAGAGAGAAATGCTTCAGTTTTTCCAGCATACAGTGTGTGTGTGCTCCAGAAGACTCTAGTGGAGACTCTGGGCTGTCGGATCCACTCACCCACACCCACTCGAACCCCACACCCCCCCACCTACCCACCCCTTACCCCTCTGTCTTTACCCCGGGTCACACTCGCACGAGGGGCGGCGGCTAGGGGCTCGTCATTGATCACAGTTAATTAGCCGGTGTAAACTGTGTAAACACATTGTAAACAGGCATTTGTGAGTGCGCCACATGCTAACGCCGCACTATTAGCATCCAGTCACTTCTTCAGCTCATTTGCATCACAAATGAGGCGGCCCCGACCTCTGCTGCCCCCTGTGATACACTCGGATAATGAAGAGCTTGCTTCGGAAGTGCTTTTTCGCCCAGTGTGGACTTACTGCCTGGGTTCCTACTGTAGTACTTAACTTCACAGTATTTCTCAGATGAGTTTTTTCTCTTCACCACATTTACTTCAACATTGCACATATTTTTACTGATTAAAATGCAGTTACAGTTAAATGGTTTCAATTGGTGACTTAACAAGTGCTGAAAGTTTCAGGTTGACGATATTTCACAAACTCACGAGAATCCATCTGGACGTGCTTCTCCTGCTGCTGGTTCACGCACCACTCAAAATGCAGTATTGTAGTTTGAGCCGAGCCAAAGCAGAAGGTCCCAGACTAAAGCTGCCCACAGAAGTGCTTCAGCCTAGTTTAGTGACAATACAGCCTATTTAATTTGTGAAAATGTGCAGAGAAGCTCTTTGTGCATTTGTGGACAGAAGAGATATCTGTGTTTTTCTCTACAGGATTAGTCAAATTTGAGTGAAGAAAAATGGTCATGGGAAACGCCATCTTCTACTCGAGTAGATGTTATCCTGGTTTCTCTGTCTGTGGTGCTGCAGTGAAAGTGTGGCCGTTGATTTTGGACATGGGCCAAGCTGAGCTGCTCGACAAAACTGCAGCAGAGGGCAGACACGACGCACTAATCGTTCCACCCGCTCTCCTGCCTCTCTGAACGCTACCGGAGAGGAGAGAGGGAGGAGAGAGGGAGGAGAGAAGAGGAGAGAGGGAGGAGAGGAGAGAAGAGGAGAGATGAAAGGTACCAAAGGGGAGAGAGGCAGAGGAGGAAGAAGGAGAGGAGAGAGGAAAAGAGAGTCCATCCTCCTGCCACTCAGACCCAGTAAACAAACAGAACACAGCTGAATGTTGTGGTGAGACGCCGGGCCCCGGGGCAGAGAGCGACTGCTGACTCACCTTTAAATACAGACTTTAAAAAAATGAACAGGCTTAAATATGCAGGTCTGTGTGTTAAACGTGCGGATGAAACAAAACGACTCCTGGCATGTGGGTAAAGGAGTGAAACGTGGACACTTTAAAACGATCGGGACAGTGCTAATTTCTTGAAAACAGTTACGATAATTCAGTTCAGATTTGACTAAAAATCTTGTCTAGTTTGAGAGAGGTTTATCTCTGTGGTCACCTAGCAACCATGATGGTCACAAAATATGTCTGAATTACAACAGTTAAGTTTTGACAAATACAAATAAAAAACACATTTATTTTGTTAAATCAATGTTTAAATAGTCAGGAAAAAGAGCGTCCGTGTGTGTAAACGCTCTGCATTTTGGATGGAAGTGATGATATAATAGGGATGTAATGATACGCATCTCACAGTACGATATTTTCATGATATACATCTCACTTTATATTTATTGCAATATTTTGTGGAGGTACAAAACTGTTAATCCAAAGAATGAAGATGTAAAAGTGCTTAGAACAGTTATTTCTTCATGTCGTCTGCACTGAAACGGAGCAAAGGATCATGGTCTATGTAGTTCCCTCTGTTTTTTTAGCTATTTCTGCATCAGAACTGTTCATTTAAGCAAAGAGACTTGGGATTCGATATATATTGTGATGGTCCTCGATATTATTGTGAGACCTTTGACCAAACGATATCACAACATTTTGGTCATTGTTACATCCCTACTTCTTCCTGTTTTCCAACTTTCACAAACTGCCACGTCATTGACTAAAAAATGAAGGGACCAAACCGAACAATCTCTCAACGGAAAACAGAAAACTTAATTTAAACACGTCCAGAAGAATTGACAAAAGACTGAAATCTGAAGTGAGAAACTAATACAAGAAGCACATTTCAGAACATGTTTGAGAGCTAAACTACAGGGTGAGTTTTATGCAGAAGAACAGAGAATGTTTGTGGAGGGAATTATGGTGCTTCAAAAACTGCAGCCGAGGCTCAACTTTTGTAGATTTTCCATTTAAATATTTACTTCCAAACTTTTTTTTTTTTTACGTGAAATTCTAGACCATGAATTCAACTAAGTGTGGCCAAATGTTGTCATGACGATGGCAGGGGTGAAGGGGCATGTGCTAATGTGAGGAGACCCGCTGCATGCTGGGAAATGAGCGGACAGAGAGAAAAAAAAAAGAGAGAGGCATTTGTGTGCAGTCTGATGATGGATGTCCCAGAGCCCAGGGGTTAAACGGGCGCCAGGGAGAGAAGAGGGGGAGAGGTTTATGAGGGAGGGAGAGAGGAGGAAGAGAGGAGATAGGAAATGAAGGAGAAAGAGGAGAGCAAGAGAGGAGAAAGATGAGTGAGGGAGGATAGAGAGCGAGAGGAGAGGCAGAGGGCGGAGCTAGCAGACAGGATGGAGAGAAGGGAGAGGAGAAAGAGAAAGGACAGAGAGAGAGACAGAAAGAGAGGTGTCCTACATAGGCCCCGTCCACACTAGTACAAATTCAGACACGGCGCTCCACTGCCTCAGCCTGGTCATGTGACTAACATGTCAGGTGATCCAGACACGACGCAAATAGTTCCCAATCTGCTGATACAGTGAATGTTTCAGTGTAAAAACTCTCGGAGTCATTTCCCTCAGAACAGCTGTGACTGAGTGAATACATTCTGAAGACTATTGACGCTGTCCACATGTACAGGACCGTGTGGACGGACAGTTCAAGATTACACCGTCATGTAAACACACCAGATTACAGCCAGATTACACCAGCTGCATGAGACAGGAGGTTTGAACGGGTGCAAGAATTACACTAGAGTTATATTAGTCAGAGTTATATTTCAACAGTGGCAACAGAACCAGACCAGGCCAAAGAGGACAGAACCAGACCAGGCCAAAGAGGACAGAACCAGACCAGGCCAAAGAGGACAGAACCAGACCAGGCCAAAGAGGACAGAACCAGACCGGGGCAAAGAGGACAGAACCAGACCGGGCCAAAGAGGACAGAACCAGACCAGGCCAAACAGGACAGAACCAGACCAGGCCAAAGAGGACAGAACCAGACCAGGCCAAAGAGGACAGAACCAGACCAGGCCAAAGAGGACAGAACCAGACCAGGCCAAAGAGGACAGAACCAGACCAGGCCAAAGAGGACAGAACCAGACCAGGCCAAAGAGGACAGAACCAGACCGGGCCAAAGAGGACAGAACCAGACCAGGCCAAAGAGGACAGAACCAGACCAGGCCAAAGAGGACAGAACCAGACCAGGCCAAAGAGGACAGAACCAGACCAGGCCAAAGAGGACAGAACCAGACCAGGCCAAAGAGGACAGAACCAGACCAGGCCAAAGAGGACAGAACCAGACCAGACCATGACAGAGCACTCATCTGAAGTAATACATTTTTAGAAAAATATTGGCCAGTCACAATTATATTGAGCCAGTTTAAGCACAAAAACAGCAAGAAAATACTAATAATTTAAATTTTGGTGTCATTTTAATAATAAAAAAAGGCTGGATCAGTACATTGTCCCCTCAGAATAAGGTTCTGAGTTTTTTTTTGTCAAAATTGAGTATTTAATATATTCTTGTTCCCGACTACCATTTGTGCTCTTTTATCCAGATTGGTCGGGTTTGGTACTATGAGTTGTCAGGACCTTAAGGCTCTATCTCAGAGCTCTGATGGTGATAATGATGAGAATTTTAAGGCGACGGCCTGTTCCCTGTGAGTAATTACGCTGTCACTAAATAAACTGGTTACATCCGCCTGTCAGTCTTCTCACACCGCCCCTTCTAATGTGTCCTTCCTAAATCTGTCCACCCCCCTCCACCCTCCACCCGTCCCCCGCTCTGACAGGCCCGCACGGAGCTCCTGTGTCCTGGGTAACAATGAAGCGCACACTGGCCCATTCCCCGGAGAGCAGAGGCGGCGGCTGGATTACCGAGCGGGAGGGATGTGGAAGGGAAGTTTTCCTTTATCGTGCCCTCCGTACACCCGCTCGCCGGGCCCTGTCCATCAGCGGAACAGCCACTCAATAAAGCCGCTATATCCACCAGAATCAGATCCAATCAATGAGGCCTATTTGTGAAATCAGCGGAGCGGTAAAGCTATCAGGGCGGCGCGTGGCGATTGGTGGTGGTGGTGGGGGGGGGGGAGGGTGAAAGAGGGAGGGGGGTGATGAGCTAAAGTAGGTGAGCCGTGCCCCCCTTCCCCACACACACACACACACACACACACACACACACACACACACACACACACACACACACACACACACACACACACACACACACACACACACACACACACCTCACAGATTTGGGGACAGACTGCGAGTGAACAAGGCCATTCTCCTGAAGCTTCATTTACACTGGTTTGTCTGCGGTTAGGAGGAGGATACAGCAGGTGATCAAGATGGAAGCACAAAATGCACAATGAGGAAAAGAAGCTCAAAATGTCCTGGGAGTTTCTAGCATGGAGCTGCATGTTCTAACGTCAAAATCAAATCCTCAGTGGCGCAGGTTCCCCAGCCTGGACAAAGGGTTAAAGTGAAGGTGTTGCGCTGCCCATTCAAGAGGCTCCTTCACTTGAAATGTCTCCACTCTCTTCATTCTCACGTTTCACTCGGTTTCAGTGTTCCCAGGATTGTTACGTCACAGTCTCACAACAGTGAAAACAATCTATCTGGTTCCTCTGCAAAAAAGCATGGCCAAAATTTAAGATATAAATACTTTAATCTATCAAAAAATAACTTAAAAGTAGTGAAATTATCTGTCCATGCAGCAAGATCAAGTTCTCTTAAAATAAACGACCTCTGGACGAGAATGAAGCAGTCTGAGAACTAGTAAATAGATAATAAATCTGAATACAAGACAAATAACCTGATATACGTTTGAAAATCTTGGCCAGATCAGAGAAATTTGCAGTGTAAATCCAGCTGACAGAAAAGCACAGACCTCTCCCCTGTCCACAGAAGCACACAGATCTTACCTCTGCAATAGTTTGATACGGACACTAAAACAGGCTGAAGTCCATCTGTTTGGACTGGCCAAGACGGAATCTGGGGAGTTGGTGAACTTACAAATATTCCAAGAATCCATCTTGGTGGAGTGTCTGCCACCTGCTTGTCTGGATGACAATGGGATTTCTTTGCCTAAAATGTTCTGCAGTATGGCATTAAATTTCTCTATCTCCACTGAGACAAGTAGGTAAAGTCTAAAGGTCAGTTTTGGACAATACAAAGTAGAGATCAAATGACAAGGGTTTTTTCATGGCTGATGAGATGATTGATTAGAATCTAGAGCAGTGGTTCTTAACCTGGGTTCGATGGAGCCCCAGGGGTTCGGTGAGTCAGTCTTAGGGGTTCAGGGGTCAGACTCACATCCAACTCATATGATTAGTGATGACTCGTTACTGGCTGCAGGAAATTTTGTGCGTGCAGTAGTCCTGTGACTGTCGTGATGGTGTTGTGTCATTTCTTTAATATTTTCCCTTCATACTAACTATGTCGAGCAAAAAAAAGTGGTCGGACGAATATGTGCGATATAGATTCCCATGTGCACCAATAAAATATATATACCTATGTTTTGAATAAGAAAAAAACATATTTTTCCAATTAACAAGGGTTCAGTGAAAGTGCAGATGAAACTCGTGGGGTTCAGTACCTCCAACAAGGTTAAGAACCACTGCTCTAGAGCAACCGATGGCCAATCAGTTCTGCAGACATTCTGGGCTGATACACAGGGCCTATATTGATTATTTTCCTCAAATTCTGAGTCCTCAATTTCCTCTAATTTACTACAAACTCACCCACAGCCTGTTTTTAAGCATAAATCTCTAAATATCGGCCTGTGCTGAAGATTTAACACTAAACAGACCAAATATCATATCTATCTCTAATACAAACATCCACTGAATGAATGTAAGACTATTTAATGCCACACTGCGAAACATGTCAATTCAGTGATATCTCTATGTAGACAAACAGGTGGTGAAAAAGTTACACAGCGCAGCTTTAAACAGAAAAGATGGATATTTCTGTTACATGGCCCCGTTCTACCACAGTGTACAGTGGAGCGGCCGCCGTGACTCCTCTGGGTGCTCTCTGCAGGCAGCGGGCGACAGATGAGCGGCTGTCAGCACCTTTATGAATGTGCACCCACACTTTCCCCGTGACAACCGGCCCCAGCACCCATCCATCTCCACCCCCACCCATCCATCTTAACCCCCCGCCCATCCATCTCCGCGCCGATAAACACACAACGGCGGGATTAGCTCGCGAGAATCCGCTCCACGCCACCCCAACCCGAAAGCCGTTTTTTTTCCACCGCTATCTGGCAAACGGCGACTGCAGCTTGGCCCGGCTCCGAGAGATGAGATGATGAAAAGGTGGAGGGGATAAGAGGGAAGAAAGAAAAACTACAAACAAAATGGTAGAAAAAAGCACACGCCAGCAGAAGACAAACGTGAAGGATGGCGCGAGATGTGGAGATATGCGGAGAGTGGAAGGGTGGAGGAGCCGGGGCAGACAGGAGAAGACAGACGGCGCACTGAAAACCAATTTGTGCGCTCCCTGGTGGGCTGACACGGGCGGCGCAACGCTCTCCCCGCTCAGCCCGGCTGTCACTCAACGCACACACACAAACCACACAGAAAGACTCACGCACACATGTCGGCCTCTCGTGCTTCTTAAGGACATTACACTGACTTCCATTCATTTCCTGGACCGCGAGTAGTTATTCTCTACTCACCGGTTCTGAGACGGTTTCGTTCTAGTCTAGAGGTCGTTTATTTTAACAGAACTTGTCAAGTAAAATGATCTGTCCACGCAGCAAGATCATTTCACTACTTTAAAGTCATTTTCCGATAAACGTCAGTGACCTTAAGCTTTTTGGCAGTGTGTTGATGCCAATCTTAAAGTGCATATTAGGGTTGGGTGGTAATATGGTATCAGAAAGTAGCAATGGTATCAGTTTCATTACCGGCTGAATGACAAGGGAGAAGACAGCAAATGTTGACAGAGCTACGACCCCGTGTCAGGCCAGAGACGCCCCACAGTGCGGACTTTCTCCCCTCCGCTCTCTCTCCTCTTCAAACATCGTTACGCTCGGAGATGTCCATCCACACGCAGCGAGGAAAAAGAAAAAAAAAACCCGATGGAGACGTTTTATTGAACGCTGAGAGTCGAGAGTCGAGAGTCTCTAGACTCTCAGCGCTGAAGAGGAGAAAGTTCCCGCTCGAGGCCGAATTCAGACTTTCACGGAGGAGACGGCAACTTCTCCGAGTGCCGAGAGCGCGTCAGATACAACATGCTGCAGTGGGAAATATCACACGCCGTGGACTGTCACCTTTTACTTTTTATTCCAGAATCTGCCTCTTCTGAGCGTTTCTCGTCTTGGCGTGGCCCAGATCATTAAATGGAGGGAGATACGCACTGGTGAAGTTTGGTTTGATCATAACTTGTGCCTCATCTTCAAATATAATGCTGCTCTTCTGTTTCTGAATGCTACAAAATAATTCTGAATTAGTCCCAGTAATACCGTATACCCCGGGATCAAAATTTGTGCAGATGTGACATATGTTTTCATGTTTTTCCAATTCTGACGTGGTTTGGTGGAATAGTGGCTGTGGTCAATATTTATCACAGTTTTACATCAGTTAAAGGCAGTGGAAAAGCACAAAAATAAAAATAAGTAGCGCTGGGTAAAGTTTTGTACCATGTTTTTGTATATTCCTGGAGGAATTGTCCTGTGGGGCATGGGGGTGTTGCAGGCTTGTGTTCGAAGTATTGCACAGATTCTCACAGCTCACCATAAGGAGGGTTTGAATAGGCTCTATTCACACTTGCATCACAAACCAGGAAGACGTTTGGAAACATGCGACAACAACTTCCGGTGTAATTCCCGACACTGGGCTCGAGCGACTGTGGGTGACATCTAAAACCTAAAGAGTGCATAATACCCTGTTTTTAACCTATCTGAACCCAAATCTGAACTGTAGCCCATCGCTGTGGGTCTAATAAGAAAGGCTTTGCGTCATGGGGACCTGTTTGAGTGTGTGTACAGAGCTAAGTCCCCACAGTGTGATAAATACCCGCGCACACACAGGAGGTCAGGAGCTCTCCAAACGGCTCCAATTACCTGAGCAGTAAACACACCCTGCCCCACGGCCTCATGGGAGAGACGGAAGAGAGGAGGGGGGGAAAAGGAAGGGGAGAGGAAGATGAGAGAAAAGCAATATATTAACAGAGCAGGAAGAGGAGGAAGAGGAGGAGAGAAAGGAAGGAGGAGATTCAGAGCAAGAAAGGAGGAGGAGAGGAGGAAGAGGGGAGGACAGAAAGAACACAGTAGATTAAGAGAGGAAGCAAGGAGGGGAGGAAAAGCTGAGGAGGAAGTTTAAGGGGGTACAAAAAAAGCCAGTGAAGAGGAAATAGCAGTTATGAGACATTTCCAGTTCCAGTCCCTGTTTATCTCTGTGGGTGCAGATGTTTGGAGCTACAGCTGCATCTCGCCACCGTCACCACTTCCTGGAGGAAAACTCAAAGATTCCAGGACACTTTCTCTATAGGATTAGACTTAGTCATATATAAGTATGTGTGAGTGTATGTGTGGATGTACGTGGAGGAGGCTCTGCTGACTCTGGGGTTTGGGTGGGGGACACAGAGCTGCAGCTGCATCTTCTCCATCTCTGCTTCTCCTCCCTCTCATCCGTCACTCTCCACATCTCCCTCCATCTCATCTGACTCCACCGTCCCCCTCTCCATCTCTAGCTCTCCTCTCCTCCCTCCCCCTCTTCTCATCTCTTTCACTATTTACTTCACTTACATCCTCCTCTCACCTTCACACCCTCTCTCTCTCTTTCTTTCTCTCTCTCACATCCCTCTCTTTTGGCTCCTGTGCCAAAGCGGAACATCTGGAGCAAAATGATTGCTCCTCCTCGCAGTTTGCCAGAAGCACTTATGGACAGGCCCACAGTGACAGAGGAGCTGAGCAGAGGAGTGGAGCAGAGGAGCAGAGGAGCAGGGGAGTAGAAGAGAGGAGTAAAACAGAGAGGAGCAGAGGAGTAAAAGGCAAAGGAGCAGAGTAGCAGGGGAACAGAGGGGAAAAAACAGAGGAGTGACAAGCAGAGGAAAGAAGAGGAGCAGCGATGCAAAAGAGGAACAGAGGAGCAGAAGAGAGATGAGTAAAAGAGAGGAGCAGAGGAGTAAAAGACAAAGGAGCAGAGGAAAGAGGAGCAGAAGAGAGAGGAGCAGAGGAGTAAAAGAGAGAGGAGCAGAGGAGCACAACAGACTGGAGAGCAAACCATGGAACATCTCCAGAGACAGAGGACATGCACTCACATCCACTGAGGAGAGCTGTGCCGTGGGGATTCAGTCCGTGGTACATAATGGAGCCTACATGATTGAGGCGTATATTCATATAATGGAGCCTACATGGTTGAGGCGTATATTCATATAATGGAGCCTACATGGTTGAGGCGTATATTCATATAATGGAGCCTACATGGTTGCATATAATGGAGCGTATATTCATATAATGGAGCCTACATGGTTGAGGCGTATATTCATATAATGGAGCCTACATGGTTGAAGCGTATATTCATATAATGGAGCCTACATGGTTGAGGCGTATATTCATATAATGGAGCCTACATGGTTGAGGCGTATATTCATATAATGGAGCCTACATGGTTGAGGCGTATATTCATATAATGGAGCCTACATGGTTGAGGCGTATATTCATATAATGGAGCCTACATGGTTGAGGCGTATATTCATATAATGGAGCCTACATGGTTGAAGCGTATATTCATATAATGGAGCCTACATGGTTGAGGCGTATATTCATATAATGGAGCCTACATGGTTGAGGCGTATATTCATATAATGGAGCCTACATGGTTGAGGCGTATATTCATATAATGGAGCCTACATGGTTGAGGCGTATATTCATATAATGGAGCCTACATGGTTGAGGCGTATATTCATATAATGGAGCCTACATGGTTGAGGCGTATATTCATATAATGGAGCCTACATGGTTGAGGCGTATATTCATATAATGGAGCCTACATGGTTGAAGTGTATATTCATATAATGGAGCCTACATGGTTGAAGTGTATATTCATATAATGGAGCCTACATGGTTGAGGCGTATATTCATATAATGGAGCCTACATGGTTGAGGTGTATATTCATATAATGGAGCCTACATGGTTGAAGTGTATATTCATATAATGGAGCCTACATGGTTGAAGTGTATATTCATATAATGGAGCCTACATGGTTGAAGTGTATATTCATATAATGGAGCCTACATGGTTGAGGCGTATATTCATATAATGGAGCCTACATGGTTGAGGTGTATATTCATATAATGGAGCCTACATGGTTGAGGCGTATATTCATATAATGGAGCCTACATGGTTGAGGCGTATATTCATATAATGGAGCCTACATGGTCGAGGTGTATATTCATATAATGGAGCCTACATGGTTGAGGCGTATATTCATATAATGGAGCCTACATGGTTGAGGTGTATATTCATATAATGGAGCCTACATGGTTGAAGTGTATATTCATATAATGGAGCCTACATGGTTGAAGTGTATATTCATATAATGGAGCCTACATGGTTGAAGTGTATATTCATATAATGGAGCCTACATGGTTGAGGCGTATATTCATATAATGGAGCCTACATGGTTGAGGCGTATATTCATATAATGGAGCCTACATGGTTGAGGCGTATGTTCATATAATGGAGCCTACATGGTTGAAGTGTATATTCATATAATGGAGCCTACATGGTTGAGGCGTATATTCATATAATGGAGCCTACATGGTTGAGGCGTATGTTCATATAATGGAGCCTACATGGTTGAAGTGTATATTCATATAATGGAGCCTACATGTTTGAGGCGTATATTCATGTCTGTCATACGTTGCCTGGGTACTTGTACAGTAAAGCAGCAGAACACTTGAATCTGCGGCACTATTGGTACAAGGCCCATTAGACATGCACAATATGAGGATGTACTGGGTTACTGGGGATGGAGCTATTGAAATAACATGGAGGTCAGCCTGTACCAAAAGGAAATGATTCAAAGAGCTGTACTTGGATTTGATGTTGCTAATGAAAGATGCAGAGCGGGGCTGATATAAAAGAGACATTACTTTTAAATTCAAGGAAAAAGGCTCAGTATTCCAAATCAATCTGGATCCCACTTTTTAGACACTATTACCATGTGGTCTTTAGCTCGTCAGACAAACCTCTCCATGACTTTAGAGAGGAAAAATGGAGGAAAAACAACACAGAGGACTGAGAAACAATCCAAGTTCCAAACTCTTCTGTATCTCAGGTGAAAGAAGTTATGGAGTTTGTTCTGAATGATCCAAGACTTTTAGACTCTGAGGAGGCGTCTTCTGTGTTACACGTGTGAGATACACGTGATGCAAATGAGCAGTGGTTGGTCATGCTCGGTTCGGTTTCAGATCGTTCTGGATTCTAACAGAACGTAGAAGGAACTGGCTGCTCAGGCAAATATAAGAGTTCTGCTAGTCCTGAAAACTATTCATGGAACACATTTGTAATATTTATTTGTTTTGATCGGCGATATATCGGTGGCGAAATCAGAACTGGCTGATACTGATCGTTTTTGTCAATATATTTGGGTGATATTTGATACCTTTTTCTCCACCGTTTCATTTAGTTTGTCCCCAGTGCGTCAGATTTGCCTTTTAGACCAGACTCCTGAGGAACTACGGAAGCAGAAGAGCGACACAAACATGCAGCTCTTTATTTTTGAATCCAGACTAAGACGTTTTGTTATTATTTAAGGGAATGTGAAAAGTCAATTACTTTTAACTGAAGATACATTTGTGGGTCTTGCTGTAGATTTAAAAAAAACAACTATCGGTTCTCAGCCACAGCAGAGGGCCTAATATTGGTACTGGCTCAAAAAAAAAAATCCATATCTACAGTATAAACCTCTACAATGGACGCCAAAGGGGACTGTGATTAAAGCGCTGGGCACAAAAACTGTAGAGAGAAGTACTGTTCGTTCAATTAGATCTTGTTGCTCAGATATATTCAGACTGTAATATTTTTTCGAACATTGAGGTATTACCGTTTGGCTGTGTTCCTGTAAACGAGCAGCCAAACGCCCATTGATCGCATTACAACATCACATCTGTTCTCCGTTGTCGAGCGGCTCCTTCACAATCACAGTGCGGCTCAAAGAGGCACCAGGAATTCACTACAGCAAACGGTGAGCACAGAGAAGCCTGTCGGAGCAGATGTGCACAGGCACCTTTACGAGAGCCACGTGTGACCGGCCCTAAAACTCACACTTTTACTTCATTTCATTTCTTTTTTATTTCGTTCACGTGGTGAGGAAATTTGACAACGGAATAAGGCTTCAACTGTATTTGCCCCCAAAAAATTGACTCAAGAAAAAGTACTTCAAAATAATATTACTCAAGTACAAAGTAGTGGTCAAGGAAATTACTTGGATAAAGTGTAAAAAAGAACTGCAACTCAAATAAGAGTAATGACCATTTGGATGCAGCAACTGATTTTTAATACAGGACAAAGTATTAAAGAGCACTATGTAACTTTTCTGCTTGTATTCTGGCAGTATTATTACTTTGTCCGAAATGTTTTATAATATATCTAATAATACAGGTTTTTATAGCTAAAAATAGCTTGAAAAACATGCATGTCTTACAGTAAAGTGGTGTCTCCACAGACCTGTAATTGAACTGGTGGAGTTACCTGGTTGGAGATGGAGCTTCATGGAGTTCAAAGTCACACAATGGAACATTCCAAATAAAGCAATTAAAAGGTTACACAGTGTAGTTTACATTAATGCACAAAATCTGGTATTTCAAAGAATATACAAAAATGAAACACACTAAATCATATCTGAAGGAGCGTTGAACTCATTTCATATTGGTCACATTTACATGAGGTTTTTTAATTACAAATTAATTGTTTGGAATTAAATCATTTGGAATTTAAATATTCTCCTTTGAGTTTACATGGAAATAATAATTCTGAATTGAGATTTCCATGGAAAACGCATTAAATTGTCTTTATTTAATTCCTCTCAGTGTCTGGGGGTGGGGAAGGGTTCTGATTGGACAGCGACAAATGTATTTCCGGTCTTTGGGAAGAAAACCCACACTTCAGCTGCTCCCGGTTTTTCTGTCATCTCGGTTTGTCGTTTCGCCGCCGACACAAACACGATCAGAACTTTCCGCAGTGGTTCTGATGATAATGAAGCAGCAGCTGGAGAATTGTCTCCTCACGAGAAGGGAAGAGTGTGGGAGAAGGAGGAAGAAGACAAACTGAGTGTGAGGCTGCCACACCTCAGCCCACTCCCACATCCCGCTCACAAATCCAAAGAGACGTGGAGGAAAGTCCCAAGAGACGACTGGAGGAGCCGGATCGTCCGGATCGAGTCAGAAGGACGAGCCTACGAGCTCCAACCACCGATTATTTTGAAGAAGAAGAAACGTTTGCATAATCCAGGAAGAAATTCATTCAGCTTTAAATTTTTTATTCAGAAATAAGTTATTTTTATTAAGAATTAAAGCTCTCATGTAAACGTGGTGATTGTCACATAAAGCTTTTGTCACTTTTGACTTCCTCACAGTGGGAAGAGGAAGCACAACTTGATGAGTTTACGCTCTTATTACACATCCATGGGCTCCACACTGTTTTGTGTACAGTGCAGTGCAGTGGTCGTGCGGAAACTTTACCTCTACCGCAGAAGGTCGTGGCCATCGCCGAGCGTATGAAAATAAAACGAAGCAACGAGGCAAAAAAATAATAATCGATGCATTTTTCTAATCGATTTTATCGATTTACTTGATGAATCGTTTCAGCCCTATACTCAAGTATGGAAAACCTGAAAACTGCTATGAAAAGTTTTATTTATTTGCTACTTAAGCAAATTTACTCAAGTAGGAGTAAAAGTACACCATTTGAGAACTTGCTACAAAAAGTGCATTTTCAGAAGTTACTTGGATACTTAGAGTAGATGTAACTAAGTACTAGTCAGCTCAGTTCCCTTGTGCCTAACAACTCTCCCTTAAAGCTGTGTGATTCCTGCTTTAGCGAGGACGTGCTTGAAGACAGCAGAGTTAGCGCCTAGCATCATTAGTCATGCTAGCAGCTCATTAGCATAGCAGAAGCTAGCCGCGGTCGGATTATTGCTGCACATCAAGCCGCTCCGCCCCATTACTGTCAATCATGTGCGCGGCACAGAGTCTCCCGCTAACTCCTCTCATCGCACTTTACACCGCGCACTATCATAGCACGCATTAACATAGCCAAAGCTTTAGAGTCGCCGCTAATGAGGTGAGGGCGGCCATATTTCTTTGTTAGCAATGCGGAAAAAAATGGAGCGCATCTGTGCCCTACAAAAACTGTTGTTATCCAAGCGAGTACAAGCTCACATATGCAGGGGATGTGTCATCTTTGTTCGTATTATCATTCAATATGCAGCACGTTTTTGAAGATGCTCGTCTCCATGGTCACTGCTTTGCCTGAAATGTTACACAGTAGAGCATTAAACTTATTTGCCCAGCATTATTTCAGTACAGGTGTTTTCATCGCTCAAACAGATGAACTGTGAAGGCTAATGCACACTACAGGATTCTTCGCTCTTAAATGATGTTTAAACATGCGACAAAAAGCGCAAACACCACAGGCACGAGGAGAATCTCATGAGACTTCAAATCTCTGATCGCAAAAACTGCAGGGATCTGTGGATATAAAGCGGTGAGCGCGATGGCGTCAGCCGTTTCCTGTCTACAGTAAAACCACTCGCTCTGAGACTCTGAAGTGTTCAAAGATCAGAGCTCTGCACTTCCACTTTAGACACAAGTCCAAACTGTGGGATTATTATTTGTGAAATGTGGAGCAAAACTTCACGTCGCTCATCTGCAGCTTCACCTCGATCCGTGCGCTGTGTGGATGGAAACAGACACGTGAGGAACTATCTCCACTTTTTACTTTCAAAGAACGCCTCAAACTGGATTCACAGAGCGGGTTTGTGGACTGGGGTCATTGAGGAGCACAGTTTCTATGGATAATGTGGGTGAGATGCTGCTGTTTATATTTACCACTTTACAAGTCTGAACATTATTTTCACTATTTTCTGAGTCTGTATCTTGCGTCTCTGTGTCCGTCACTCCTCCCCTCTTCTCCCTCTCTCCTCCTCTCTCTTCCCCTCTTCTCCCTCTCTCCTCCTCTCTCTTCCCCTCTTCTCCCTCTCTCCTCCTCTCTCTTCCCCTCTTCTCCCTCTCTCCTCCTCTCTCTTCCCCTCTTCTCCCTCTCTCCTCCTCTCTCTTCCCCTCTTCTCCCTCTCTCCTCCTCTCTCTTCCCCTCTTCTCCCTCACTCCTCCTTTCTCTCCCTCAGTCCTCCTCTCTCTCCCCCTCTTCTCCCTTTCTATCCCTCACTCCTCCCTCTCTCCTCCTCTCTCCCCCTCCCTTCCTCTCTCTCCTCCCCTCTCTCTCTCACTCCTCCCCTCTCCCCCTCTCCTCCCTCTCCCTCACTCCTCCTCTCTTTCCCTCTCCTCTCCCTCTCTCCTCCTCTCTCCCCCTCCCTTCCTCTCTCTCCCTCTCTCTCCTCCCCTCTCCCTCACTCCTCCTCTTTTTCCCTCTCCTCCCTCTCTCTACTCCTCTCTCCTCCCTCTCGCTCCCTCTGTCCTCCCTCCCCTCCCCTCTCCTCCTCTCTCCCCCCCTCTCCTCCCTCTCCCTCACTCCTCCCCTCTCTCCCCCTCTTCTCCCTCTCTCCTCCCTCTCCCTCACTCCTCCTCTCTTTCCCTCTCCTCCCTCTCTCTCCCCCTCTCTCTCCCTCCCTCCTCGCTGTGGGCCTGGTGCTAATCCGTCTCTCTTATTCCTCCTCTCCGTGGACAAGTCTTTCCTGTTTGGGCTGTGGTCTCATTTATTTTCAGGATCCCCGGTGTGGAGATGTTTGCAGTGTACACGGGGCCTCTGCTGCAGCGCTCTTCATCGCCTCGTCTTTCTCATTTCACACACACATACACCAAGTTGGGTTTGCATGCTTTTTGGGGACTCCTGGAGACTGATCCAAACCTTCACCATAACCACTACTTTCCTAATCTAAAAAGGTGCCGTCTAAAAATTATGAAAAAATCCTCACTTTTCTAATATTCCATCCAGTTTTCATAGTTCGATGCAGAAAAGTCTCATTTTGACCTCAATCGCTGCTTATACAATATATCTGTACTGGCGAGACAAACTTCGCCAAAAAACATAAAACATATATGTACAGAGAACTAAACCATAACCTTAACTGAAACCTGACCTGATTTTGTCCCTTATAAAGCAAGCAGGTCCTCATGATGCGAGTGTGTATACAGATTTTAGTCCCCACAGTGTTATAAATATCCGCCACAGCCCCTGAGCTGGCGGTCCGCTCCCTGCAGGAGAATAACCTGGTTTCTAATCCACCTGGCTGCTGTGGTCCTCTGGGGACGGCCTCCACTGTCCTCACAGTGCACTGAAAGAGCCCGGTGAGAAGACACATTTGGCAGTGTTGTCACGGTACTAACATTAACTAGACGGCAATTTCAATACCACAGCGGCTATTAGTTTAGTCCTCACTTCAAGGGACAATCTACAGAGACATGAGCTGTATTCTGAACGGAACATCTACAGTGAGGCTGAGCAATTAATACAATTTTGAACGCGGTTTCGATTTTTGTGTCAAATGATCTCCAAACTCATATAATCAAGTTGAAATGATTTAAAAGCTTTAAAAAGGTTTATTTGGGGGAATTTTTTAAATATAAATAAGCATATTTATTTTATTTTTTTAAATACAGAGATTGTAGAACAGCTAGATAGTTTATTTTGGGTACATTTCTGTTTTTCTATACCTTATTTCATGTTCAAAATATATTTTATTTGTTTTTGTTTTATACAAGTTTTGCATAAAATATCACTAATATCAAATATAACTAAGTTTATTTTTGTAGAGAGAAATGCGAAATAAATGCATTGTGTCATTGAAACATAATTGTTTGAATAATCGTGATTTCAGTATTGACCAAAATAATGGTTTTCCATAATCGAGCAGCCATAATCTGCACTGCTAATTCCTTTTACGTCTAAATCAATTGGATTTGAAACTGTTAAACCCCAATGAGACGTTCAGGCTTATTCTGCTTTCTGATTGGATAATTGTCTTAAGAACGAAAACACCAAATTATAAAATAAATTTGTCCATTCTGTCCAACTAAGAATAAACCAGTATTACAAATGTTATTGGGGAAAGCTGTTTGTTTTTCAGCGAGCTAAGATCAACATTTGACCACATGGTTTGTATAAATACGACTGATGAACGACCAAATTAAACTGCTCTCCCACCGGAAAGGCAGAAGTTCCACCTAAACTTTCAGCCGCGTTCACTCCTCCACACATTTTAATAGCTCAGGCCTCTTGTAATCTGCCGAGAGCTCCAGAGTCGAGGAGTGGGACCAGGCCAGCCCCCGGCCAATCTCTGTGGCTCTTTGAAGGGCCCTCTAATCCTGCTCCTCTCCCCACACAGTTCAGCTCATGTGGGGCCCCGGCACTTCCACCGCTCTGGACCCAATCTCCACACAGCACTCTGCTCGTTCTCCCGCTCCCCTCTTTTCATCAGTTCCTCTCTCTCTCTCTACCTCCACTCATCTCCCATCCTTCACGTCTCTTTCTGTTTCTCCCCTCTCCCTGCCCCGGCGTTCCGGACGGGGAAATGCGATTGTGTGGAGTTCGGCGTCTGCACAGCCTCCAGGTCTCTCACTGCGCTGGCATCCACGGCCCCTTCAAAGTCCATCCTCCCCCAGATCCTGCACTCCGCTGGGGGCAGGTGGCTTCCCTCGTCCCCCCCATGGACCCCGGGGTTGTCATGCACGGGCTCGGCTCTTATCTCCCTTCCCTCGCCCTGTTCTGGTTTGGTTAGCTTGGACGCGGAGATGGGGAAAGCTGGTTTTCCGGCGCACAGGTTGGATGCGGCGCTCGTGCTGTGAAAGCGGAATGTTCCGTGAGCGAGGCTTTTCGGAGCACAGCGAGGGACTGGGGTTTACGGTCGTCGTGGTGATTTGGAGCTGGTGCACAGTGTGTTTCTCAAGCCTTGACAAGTGGAGTTTTGCTAAATCTGTGGAGAAAACTTTAGTTGATCCTAAAAAAATATGTGCTGTCACTTCTATTTAGACATGTTTTCTTCCTCCAAAAATGAACTGCAAAGTGAAAAATAATTAAAAAGAATATAATATACAGGCTAAACTGTGTGTAATTTGATCACTTCAATAATTTTTTTTGGACTGCATAGAAAAGCAACTAGAGATTCTATTTTATCAGTGAAATACAAAGTTCACAATGTTACAGACCATCAAGGAACGTTTTTGGCAAAAAATAATCAGACTTCCTGGTTGGGCACGGGCAGTAGATGTGATATACAGGTATTTCCACAACAGTTGCCTAGCAACCATAATGTTAACAAGGGCCAAGTTGCACAATACAGCAAAAGTGCATTTTCCGTGTTGATTTATGCATTTTTTGTACTTTTCCTCAACCTTTCACAAATGTCACTTGACTTGAACTTACAGGGGGCACTGTGTAACTTTTCTGGTGGACAGTCTGTCAAATGCTTTTCTCCGTGGAGATGTTATTGCTTTGTCTGGAATGTTTTACACTACGGTATTAAACCTTTCCATCTTCATGGAGACCAAACCAGACCAAGTTACAGGTCAGATCTGTGGAGAGGCGACCCCGCTCACAGTCAGAATGTCGTTTTTTTCTAGGTATTTTTGAGCAGTAAAACCACATGTAAGTGAATAAATGTAAGGTAGAGCTGTTTAATGTCATACCGTGGAACATTCCAGGCAGAGCAATGACATTACCATAGAGACAAGCATATGCTGAACCCCCCAACCAAAAAGTTACACAGTGATAGTCCCCTCCCTCCCTCTCTTCTGAGCTTTTCCTGGGCGCTCCAGTGTCGGGCTCTGGAGATCAGGTCAGACTCGGGATGGTGGAATCTAATGCAAATCCCCAGCAGCATTTAAAGCTCCCAAATCATCACGTGCCAAATCCCTTCAAGATACTGGCCTTTGATTGGACGTTTACGGATCACCCTGACAACACTGCTCCAGCTCACAGCAGAGAGGCCAGAGTAAGGCCTGATAGACAAGAAAATCATATCCAAAAATATTGCCTGGAAAAAGAACCCAACCTAATAAAGACCTCACAACATTCTAGAAACCCTTTTTTTTTTTTTACACTGAATGTTGTTACCTCCTCAAAAACAGACCTGGACTTGTGTTTTATTTCATTCACACATTTATATAATCCTTTCTTATTAGTCTGTCTACATCTCCAAAGCTCAAAATGCTCTGTTCCACATTGTGATGTCATGAAGCAGCAGTTTCCAAGTTAACAGCTACCTTTCAGTAGAGATTGGCTCTCCCAGCTAGTCCAGTGCTGAAATTATCCAAATGCTGTATAAAGTTTAAAAATCACTTCTTGTATTACCACATAACACATTGTTCCACCTTGTGATGTCTCTGGTTTGAGAAAAAACTCTGCCCAAGTCTGCAGGGTTTGTGTGTTAAACGTGTGAATGAAACAAAACACAACTCTGGGGATGTTCGTGATTCGGAAACAACATAACATCCATCGGAAAATCTCGTAATATGGCCCTTTAAACGCCTCTCTCTGAAGTCAGAAGGATCAGAATACACCAGATCCAAAATGTTTTCCCTCTTCACAACAACACCACGGCCTGGCTCTCATTAGAAGCTTTTCCGACGCTTTTCCGACAGTAAACGGAGGAGGCCATGTGGAAACTGTGAGCGATCGGGTTTATCCGCGCCAATGGGGCCGATGTACACTACAACACAACCACATTAAGAGAGGATTAAAGTTCGGATAAATAACCAAGGAAAGATGTACAACAGATTTAAGCCTGATTTAGATGCACGGTTAGAGAGGGGAGGGAGGGGCTTTGACAAACAGATCATGTCAGGGGGCAGTGCTAATGGAGCCGGGTATGGCTTAGACAGCTGGAAGGCTTTGTGCTGGGTTCAACCTTTGTGCATTCTGTTTGTATTGTCTAACATCTAGAAAGAGGGCATATAACTTTATTTATATATTTTATGGGAGATTCACTGTTTTTGAACAAAATCTCCAAGCTTATGATCCACAAATGTTGAACCTTCTCGGAATTTGTTTGGGAACCACAAACCTGCAAGGTTTATCTCAAGGATTTGTTTATTCACGCTGACAGAAGACATTGATCTTTGTGCCAGTTTTTGTTTCATATGAATAGGTTCCTTAATATCAGCCATAGCTGCATCAGGGCCCTTATATATATATATATATACAAACGCATTTCTCACCTTCCACGGTGGTTGGTCTCTCACCCTCATCAGCTCGGGTCCTCTACCAGAGGCCTGGGAGCTTGAGAGTTCTGCACAGTATCTTTGCTGTTCCAGTACTGCACTTTTCTGGACTGAGATGTCTGTTGTCCTTCCTGGGATCTGCTGCAACCACTCATCCAGTTTGGGTGTCACGGCCCCGAGTGCTCCGATCACCACAGGCACCACCGATGCTTTCACCTTCCAGGCCTCTCCAGCTCTTCCTTGAGCCCCTGGTGTTTCTCTAGTTTCTCGTGTTCCTTTTTCCTGACATTGCCATCTCTCGGTATTGCAATGTCCACCACCACGGCTTTGTTCTCTCGCTTATCCAGAACCACGATGTCTGGTTGGTTCGCCATCACCATTTAGTCAGTCTGTATTTGGAAGTCCCACAGGATCTTGGCTCATTCTCCACAACCTTTGGAGGCGTTTCCCACCTTGATCCTGGGGTTTCCAGCCTGTACTCTGCACAGATGTTTCTGTACACTATGCCCGCTACTTGGTTATGTCACTCCATGTACGCTTTCCCTGCCAGCATCTTACACCCTGCAGTTGGACTGTCTCAGGCACTTCTTTGCACAGCCTACACCTTGGGTCTTGTCTGGTGAGGTAGATCTGGGCCTCTATTGCTCGGGTGCTCAAGGCTCTTGTGCTCCAGGATGAGCCTCTGTGTGTCCTTCAGACCAGCCCTCTCCAGCCATTGGTAGGATTTCTTGATATCAGTCACTTCAGTTATGTTCCGGTGGTACGCCCCATGTAGGGGTTTGTCCTGCCATGATGGTCCCTCCAGCACCTCTTCCTCTGCGCCACTGTCTGAGACATTCTCTGAGCGTCATCAGTCTATATATATATATATATATATATATATATATATATATATATATATATATATATAGATATATATATATATATATATATATATATATATATATATATATATAACACACACACACACAATTGCCTCAATTACAGATTACATACTATAAACCAGGTCCTGCAATCTGACATCTGGACAGCACTCTGGTCTCTGAAGAATAACTTTGGACCACTGCAAACCATTTAAAATTAACTAGTTCTGTTTGTTATGTTTTACTGTTGACAGCTGGACCACAGTACACTGTTCAAAGAAAGAAAGTAAGTAAAAAAAAAAAAAAGGATCTTAGGAAAGCTTTTTTGCCAAAATGTTTCTTGGGCATCAGCTATCAAACAGTGTTTCATTTCTGATGTTTGCAATCCTTATATTCGCTCCTCTGCAGAGACACTGGTGTGTTTTTATTGTTTGATGTGACTGAATATTTGTATCATGTTTTTCAAAATGTCCTCCTCATGATCTGTCTGTGTTGTAACTCTTGTCCTCGTGATCTGTCTGTGTTGTAACTCTTGTTGCTGGGGTAGATCGGAACAAAGATGGCGGATGAGGGCGTGGGTCCAGTGTGCCACAGGCTGTCTCCTCCATGGGGGTGTTGTTGTGTTCAGGGCCCACCTGTCCACCCCCCAGGAGAAGAATCATGAAGGCTGGGCACAGAGGTAGGCACGGGCATGGGACCGGGCATGGGCCTGGGTGGGCAGATGGAGGTGTACACAGGAGGGAACGGCAGGAACACAGCCTGAAGCCAAGGTTAGTCTGCCCAAATACCAGCACCTGAGTGGGGAGCTGGCCGAGCCCACGCGCCCACAGCGGTCACCGGGCGGCCAGCAGCAGTGGGCAGCGGGCGGCGGTTTTAGAATAGGCTTTGGACAGTACATTTTAGCTCTGATCGCCAGAGGGGAGAGAGGAGAGAAGAGAGAGGCCAGGGAGAGGATGCTGAGCTAACACCTGTTTAGATCTTGTGGATTATTAGAATGAACTAGAGGCTTTTGGTTTGATGGACATTGATTAAGTTATGCTCAAAAATAGATGCAGGCAGATTAAAAGCTTAAGATATAAACACTTAAACCAGAAAATGACTTTTAAGTAGTGAATTATCTTGCTGAATGGACAAATAATTTTACTTGACACGTTAAAATAAACAACCTCTAGACTAGGATGAAGCAGTCTCAGAACTAGTAAGTCGATAATAAATCTGAAAACAAGATAAAGAACCTGATATAAGTTTGAAAATCTTGGCCAGATCAGAGACATTTGAAGAGTAGGAATTCAGCGATTTCAGTTGGTGCAATTATCAAGTCACCAAGGTTCCATATACATTTTAAATAAATATGGATAAATCTTGTAGCAGTTTAGACGTCTACAAACATGTTCTGAAACACATGGGATTCTGGATTAGTTCAAAGCTCAGATTTCAGTCTTCTCTCAAATGTTAACACTCCTGGAGTTGTTTGCAACATGAACACTGAACAGAATCTTACACTTTTAAAGCACAAATCGCAAATGTATCACAATCACAATGGCAAGACTTTTTTTCTAACATCTAGACCACCACCAGCTTGTCTCCACGGAGATGTTCCTGCTTTGCCTGGAATATTCCACAGTAAACAGTTTTATCTCGCTTTCATTTAGTAACAAGTGTTGTGATTGCGATCATGATTGTAATGATGTGCTGGGGAGGGCATCCAGTGTAAAACCCTGTCAAATCACAGCAGTGGTACAGCTCAAATTTCAGTCTCCTCTCAGACGGTAGAACTCCAAGTTTGAAAACAATTCTACACACAAATAAAGCATTGTCTGATAAAATTGCAGTCACTCCTATTGTCCAGAGTGGTTCAGCCTGTGTCTAATGTAGTACAGAGTTGGCCACACCCCTCTTTGTAACACCACAGACTAAACACAAAGCTGAAGCAAAAGTTTAAGTACACCAAACAACACGCGAGTCAAACTCTATGGGATAATCCAGTTAAGGCCGACTTGACAGAGCCCGTGGCGGTGGCTGGGCTTTCACACTCCGCTGGACTCTGATCACTATTGGCTGCAGCGTCCGAGCGAAGCGCAGATGTTTCCTGTGGTGAGCCCTTTAAATGGTCAATGCCTATTAGCCACTTATCACGCCGCTGTCATTAATCAGAGCGGATTTACACATCACACACTCAATACATGTGAGCAGCAGCAGCTCACTCGACGGGCCGACAGAGGGAGACGACAGAGGTGAGCCGAGGTTCAGTCAGCTCATTAAACGGGCCTGGCTTTGGATTTCAACAATAATAACAACATTTATCATTTTACAGAGCATTTTCTCAGGTAATAACCCACCTTTTTAGTCCAATCAGTGAATCAATTCATGTTTTAAGCTTTTGCACAAACACTGCTGCCTTGCCCTGACATCAATAAGAAAACGACTGAGGGAACAAAGAGCACCATTGAGTTACATAGGGCCCAATATATTATGACACTATATTCGGTGGTACAATATCAGTATAGTATGCTATCAATATATCCAGTAATTTTTGGAATATTTTACTTTTTTGTATGTAGTTGCTTGTTTAGAAGAAGGAGACTATTTTATGCAAGTATAGGGTGACCAGACGTCCCTATTTCCCCGGGGCAGTGCCAGTTTTAAGCCCTGTGTCCCCTGTCCCAGTGGATTTATCCAAAACCAGTGATTTGTCCCAGTTTTATGCAAGAAATGTCCCTGGTGTCCCTATTTTTAACCAATATACCTCCCAACAGTAAAGAGGCATTAATTGTCTAGGTTTTTTTAGTTGTTTTATTTTGGTCAAATTACAGAAAATATAACTATAATGCATCACATGTTATCGTGAATAAGTCATGAGTGGGCCGAGTGCAAAAAATGTTTCTTTCATTATGCACTCGTTTCGCAATTTCATTATTACCAACCACGGAAATCTGTGCAGTACATTTGAAATATTCACTGTTGTGATTTATTAAACTGTGTGTGTTTCATGATCAAGTTTGCTCAAATAATGGTTTAACAAAGACATACTGATGGGAAATGGATCAAATGGTGAGAGGTCCTGGGATTCATGTGAGGTACAATCTGAACACTGTCAGTCTGATCACTTGAGAGTCTGTGTGCATCTGTGGGCTAACTACGCCTTCACTGACACGAGCTCCACCGCATTATTCCACAGACGTAGCTCCAGCTCATGTACACGCTCAGACTGCCTCCAGGCCACAGCAGCGCACCGCCTCCCCGCTCCCCTACAGCAAGGACACTCGGGCGGGCAACACGGCGCGCGCTGCCCCTTCGTCAAGCGGAGGTCAGAGGAGTCACGGCAGCCAATTAAAAAGATGATTAACATTCTTATGGGAGATGCACACGGCCGCTCGCCATCCGCTCCACCGCGCACACACCAGCACAAGAGCAGGGCAGGCAGTCTGGGCCGGCTTGTTGTAACCACACTATCCAGGGAGGCCCGGTTCACAAAGGTTAATATGATCCAATGCAATTCCTTCATTAGGCTGATGAAGCTAATAACAGCCAGGTGGGAAAAGCGCAGTGAGAAGATGGAGCGCGCACACTGCAGCTACATTAAGCCTACTTAAGCTGGCCAAAGAGGAAATACAGTATCCAGCGTGGTCATTCTGGAGGCTCTGGCGTGTACACAAATGGGCTAACAGGTAGCGGAGGCGTTCATTAAGCGGGGAGATTTGTGGCTCTGACAGGGCTCCTTCTCCAGAGTGTTGTAGCTAGCGCGCTGGCCCAATAAAGATGTTATATGGAGCTATTCTGCGTGTGGGGATGACACAGGCTGCAGGTAGCATCTCTGCACACGATACGCACATGTCGCCTTTATGGCTCGCACAGGATGAAAAGCCTGACATTTTATGCGTTTGTACGGCAGAGATATAGGCACAAAAAGATATTTACAACGGTCACATGTGGCTACTTTGCATATCAACATAGGCTGAGTACATACATACATACATACATACATACATATATATATATGTATATACACACACACACACATATATATACACATATACATATATACATATACATATACATATATATACATATATATATATATACACATATAAATATATATATATATACACACATATATATACATATATATATATATATATATATATATATATATATATATATATATATATGTATATACATATACATATATATATACATATATATGTATATACATATACATATATATATACATATACATATATATATATATATATATGTGTGTGTGTGTATATATATATATATATATATATATATATATATATATATATATATATATATATATATTTGTGTGTGTGTGTGTGTATATATATACACACATATATACACACATATATACACACACACTCACATACACTGAGCTGCTGCTCTGCCAGGGACTGGAAAATGATAAGGCATAAACACATTTTCTGTAAAAGGATAAACCATAAATGTGGCCAGCAAGAGGAATTCTTGCAATATTTGTGAGTTCTCAAACTCACAAGAATCCATCTGGCTTGGCTCAGGCTGTTGTGATTGGACCAGGGCCACCAGTGGTTTGGAGACTGGACCAATCACAGGGCAGCGCTGTGGTTTGGTGTAATTCAGCCTATTTTAGTAGAACTGTGCATTTGTGGAAGGATAAGATGTTTGTGCTTTTCTCTCCACTCGACTGAACTAATCTGATTTCTTGGCTCCGCACACACTTTGATCAGATTCAAATATTTTTCATAACGTTCCACCTTTTCCCAATAGCTTTGAAAGAGCGTTACACATGGATGTGGAGAACTCAGCTCCATGTGTCACTCTAGTGTTAGCTGGGGAATTAACCTATGATAACTTGGTATAAGATTTAGAGTTTCACAATTGTTTTGCGAGATCCTTGTCCGACCTAGTGCATTGTCTAGTCTATTACAACTTCTAAATGTGATTTTATCTGCTATCTTTCGCTGAAGGCAGCTTATGTAAGAGTAATGGTTCCTATTCTACAAATGGGCAGTCATGCCTGGGGGCTGTAGTCGGCCATCTTGCCTTCCTTGTTCCTCTGTGGACACTGGTATCAGGTGTGAACATGGCATCACGCTTTGACCAGTCTGCTTCAGATTCTCTCTCAAAGCTCCCGTCTCCCCTGAGGCTCCGCAGACCTGCTATCAAATATGCACGAGCCGGCTGCCTTACATAGGACACCATTAGCTGCAGGTGTGAACAGGCTCTCCGTGCTTCTGAAGGTAGATCCGATATACTCCCGAGAGCGCGCTTCGATCCTCCACAGAGCCGGCGCGTCAGCCCTCATTAGGGGTGTGAATGGGAGCCTGCGTGGAGACACTCTGCTGACAACAGGCTCTCAAAGAAGCGACACGTCGCCAGTGTTTAATTACATTATGTCAGGGCTTCATTAATGCCAGAGCCGGGGCTGTCACACGAGCAGATATGAAGGAGTACGAGGCAATTAGGTCACTTAGGTGTGAACGCAAGAGGCTGTTGACGCTAAGTGCATAGGAATTCTCAAAGTTGTCTTCCTTTGTAAACCGCGTGTCTCTGTGGCTTGGGGAGAATTCTGTTTGAGTATTTGAATTTAGCATTTGTTGACAGGCAGTTTGACAAGATTTTTTTATGCTCTAAATGGATTTCCAAGAACTTGCAGAACATCATTTTCCAAGTCCATTGTTGAACATCTAATCCTCCAGCTAAAGTCGTCATGAACACATTGTCAGAGCTTTTACATATTTCACAAATTTTTGAGATTTAGGATTTCAGTTGTCTGTGTCAAGAATTGAAAAAAAGTGAAGTTAATACAAGAGTCACATTTCAGAATACGTTTGAACAGATCTAAACTAAAATAGGACAGGACAGACTTCAAAAATAGCAGCACATTCAAACTGATTTTGATTTGATTCATCTTGCAGCCCCAGTTTGAAGAATGGAGAGGACTGTTAAATAGGTCTCTCCAAAGATCTGACCGGTGATGTGACCTGGTGGCATCATCAGCTTTTCTCCATGGAGATAGATCTGGTTAGTGCCATGGCTTGCATTTCCACAAACCTGACTTTTATTTGGCCTGGATGAGGGCCTTCTGCTCGTTTCTACAGAAATAGTTTTCCTTTGCCTATACACTTCCACAGTACAGCATAAAACACATCCATCTTCATCGAGAAGGTTGTGGAGTTTGATTTTAACTTTCCGTTTCCGTTGAATCACGCGGCTGCATTTCCACCCCCAGAAAGTTACATACTGTCACTTTAAGTTACCACCATCTGCACAAACCTACTTGGATAAAAATAGTAAATGCAATGAAATGAAGCTATGATGAAAGAATGGTTGTAAATAGAATAGTTCCTGCAGATAGGTGAGCAGAACAAAGCAAACATCATTAATTGGAGATGCGCAGCCAGATGGTGTTTTGTGCTCATTTGTCACACACGGCTGACGAAGGGACACGGCGAGGAAAGGCCTCACACACTGCACGTTTATCGATTGCGTAGTCGGTGCGCTGCTCAAACCGTCCTCCTGCACGGGTCCCTCTCGCTGTGTTCCATGCATGTTGTTCCTGTCAGGAGCGGGAATGCTAATGCTACTGCCAAGCCGGATACTGGCGCAGGAGCCGCTAGCTAGCACCCCGCGGATCGGCAAGAGCTGGCGTCCGCTATGGTCCATCTGTCTGCCTGTTACAAAGGGACTGGCTACAGTGGGCCCAAGGTGCTGCCGCAGTGAGAGGGAGAAGAGGGAAGACGAGAATAGCAGAGGATGAAGACATGCTGCACTAGAACTTTTCACCTGCTCGTCTCCATGGAGATATTGGTTTTTTCCATTGTATGTCATTAAACATATCCATAATGCCTTTATTCAATTACAGTGTTAGGACTGCTCATAAATACCATAAATTACTATTAGTGGGCTTGCCTCTCCACCAGATCTGACCTGTGACTTGGCAAATTGTTGTTTTCTCTAGTCTTTTGAGGATTGAAACTTAATGAAAATACTTGAGTTCTTTAAAAAGGTAAACTGCACAGGTTTTCTGGTAGATGGTATGGTACGTGGCAAGTGTCTGAGGGACCAGATGTCCCTATTGACCCGGGACAGTCCCAGTTTTGAGCCCTGTGTCTCCTGTCTGCAGATTTATCCAAAACCAGTGATTTGTCCCAGTTTTATACAAGAAAAGTCCCAGGTGTCCCTGTTTTGGAACAATCTGATCCCCGTCAACAGTAAAGAGAGACATACATTGTAATTTGTTTAGGTAAAATACAGAAAAGCTGCTTAAACATGACCAAAACAAAAAGAAAATGTGACCATACTGACTCATGTTGGTCATGAATGGGACGAGTGCAGAACAATTTTACTATTACCAACCTCCCCAAACCGAGTGTCCCAGTTTTTGGTCACCCTACCATGGACACAACAGCAGCATTAATCTGCTGGAGGAAGCTGGGAGCGCATCACCAACCTCTAGGCCAGTGGATCTGACCGCTCGACCAATCATGTTTGTGTCGAGAGCGGGATTGGAACTGGCAACCTTAAGATCTGAGGACTGAGCTACTGCGGACGCCATAAAGTCCAGATACCGGTAGTAGGACCAACAAAAAGTCCAAACACACGAGGCGGATCTGTCATGTTATTTCAGCCTCTCATCCAAACACAGCCTCCTCTCCCCTGTATCCTGCCCGGCTGTACCAGTCATCAGAGCTCACGGCGGGGGTTAAGTGCTTGTACTGTGCCGCTTTTGTGTTCCAAATGGAAAATATGGCTGGAGGCTGCCGGTCCTCCGTGTTGCTTCCTTTGTTCTTCCAATGACAGTTTGATTCAGAGTGACAGTGCAGCGCTCTCTGGGGCTTCCCTTCTGTTTGTACTGCTCCTCTTTAAAAAAACCAGGCTAATCCCAGCGCCCGGCGGCCAATACGAGCGCATCAGGACATCCAGGGCCCTGCCAGCCCCGCGACAAAGTCCAAGACGGTAAATCAAAAGTCGTTTACAGGAAAGAGACTCATGGATCTTCAGAGTTAGTGAATTGTGATGGTAGGATTTATTAGGTAATATAATTTCCATTGCAGAGAGCTGTACGTTATGAAAACTGTCATCACTGTAGTTTAGACATCCACAAACATTTTCTGAAATGTCCTGGTGTGTCAGATGCCCTCCCTGTCACCATATGCTCTTATTCTGTGTAAAAGCTGCTCACCCTATAGGTTTTAGCAATTCAGATTTGAGTTTTCCAGATGTTACAGGTCTGATCTGTGCAGAGGTGATCTGCAGTTGTGAAGTCAATGGACCCATTCCTTTAATTAAGCCGCTTCATTATTGTACCTTACAATGAAAACTATTTAAAATCTATCCATCTTGTAATTTAATGCTAGTTAGTCAGGAAAAAAGCATATGTCCTCTTTAAGGAGTTTTAGGTCAATATAGTGATTTGCAGTTAACATTATATAAGCTAATATGACATGACACGTATCCTTTAAGTTATCCTTAGAGTGCTTAGCATGCTTAGCACAGCGGCAGAGTGTGGAGAGGGTCAACTGAGGACAGGCTGGTGTCTGGTCACAGATGGACTCACCCAATTATCTGAACGTCCATCATTTCCCCATCACCTCCGGAGCTCTGACCCCTGTGCCACCGGCTAAAGTCATTCTGTTTGTAACAGCGTCACACACAGACATCTGCCAATCACCGAGCACAAACAGAGGCCGAGGAGGAGCGAGATGCAGGCGTCAGTGTACAGTGTGAGGCACCTGGACCTGCGCCCCCCCGGACACCCTGAGAACAGTTATTATAGTGCTCTAGCCTATACGAGCAGGAAACTGTTTCTATTTATGTTTCTCATTCATTTACGACATTTCTACTGCAGACATGTGTGTGGCATTCAGAGATGTCCGACACTGCACATCTGTGACAGAAAAAACATTTCAGGAGTCTTCACTATGAAGCTCAATGGCTTTGCAGTGCTGTCAACAAAGCAGAGAGTGGATACTCCGAGTATATGAATACAAAATAGACACAAATACTGTGAAGAATTAATACTAATACTTTTGACTGGCCGTGTATGTTTTACAGAACTTATTAAGAGCATTTGTTAGCTTAGATTTGATTCATTGATTTGAAAGAATAAAACTACATTAGTTGGACTGTTTCAGCAGTGGTGACGCTATAGTCTGTAATACTGCATGTTATGGGTGGGACAAATGGGTTCATTTAAGAGAAACATTCACTTGAGTGAGTGAGTTTGAATGAAAATAGCCCAATTCAAAGCGGCAGGTATATTTTTAAGTTCTCATTTCACACAACCCACACACGCTCCTGGTTTGAAAAGTTTTCAGAAGGATTTAATGTAAGACATGCAGAAAACAATCGGAAACATCAGTGAGGCACTGCTCCACCATGGACACGAGGAGGGAGTTTGCAGACATACACAGATTCATTTTATCATCCAACGAGCCAGGAGCTGGAATGGACCAATGGGGCTGTGAGTGAGCGGGTGCTAGCATGGGTGCGCGGGTTAGCTGGAGTGCATGGGGCCTTAAGATGGAGAGTGTGTGAATGTAGTGCGGGGTAGGATCAGTGCACTAAATCCACACTTGAAAGCCTGAGCTCAGCGGCGCCCGGCTCTCTCATCTCTCCACCGACGCACCCCGGGGCACAGTTCAGTCAGAGTGGCAGGGGTCACGGGCCAGGGCCAAGGCGGAGCCTGGCAGGTCCAGGCTGCCAGGGACGAGGGTGAGAAATAGGTGGGATCACAGGTGCAAGAACTTGAGTAAGATTTTGTGGTTATAAAAGATCAACTGTGAAAGGGAAGGGCTGTGCAGTTAAGCAGATATAAAGGCCTCTAAAATGATTAAAAACACCTCTAAAATGATTAAAAACGTCTCTAAAATGATTAAAAACACCTCTAAAATCTCTCTCTTTCCTCTTAAACTCTGCTCTGAGTGATACGAGCGCTTGTTCTGCTGCGTCAAACTGTGGGTAAAACCGCTCGCCTTATCTACCGCGACGCTGCATAAATCACACAAATTTGACATTTTAATAGTATTCTTTCTCTTATAGGTTCACTTTTGCATATAAATGATGCTTTCATGTAATAAGAATTTCATTTCTGACACAAATATGCATCTTTTGTCCATAACTGAGTGTGGAGATCCATGAAAAAGTTCTGGGAAAGATGTTTGTTGTTTACTCTGAGGATGGAATGAGTGAAATGTGCCTGCAGTTCTGTGACATCATCAAACGAGTGAGTCGAGTGACATTCCTCTGGTTTGTGCTGCCAGTGGGAGGGATTAAACCGACAACAATCTGGTGAGTGGGCGGATGTCTGATTTGCCACACATGAAGGATGCAGCTCCAAACAAGTTAGAAACTGTGATGAGCTGACAAGCTACACACACGCACAGCAATGCATGTTCTACCTGTGACCAAGTGGAGTTTGCATGCATATTCTGCCTGTGTCTGGATGACGTTTGCATGCATGTTCTGCCTGTGTGTGGGAGGAGTCTGCATGTTCTGCCTGTGTCCGGGTGGAAGTTTGCATGTTCTGCCTGTGTCCGGGTGGAAGTTTGCATGTTCTGCCTGTGTCCGGGTGGAAGTTTGCATGTTCTGCCTGTGTCCGGGTGGAAGTTTGTATGTTCTGCCTGTGTCCGTGTCATAGTTTGCATGTTCTGCCTGTGTCTGAGTGGGTTCACTATACGGTCTTAAAAAAAGATGACAAAGTCTCATCTGACACTCCTCCAGCTGATAATACAAAAACACAAGACATTTTCCAGTGCTTCATTTAAGAAAAGGACTTTGTATTTTCATTCTGGATTTTACTCTGAATAGACTTGATAGTCGATATCATTGTCATATAGAAATAGGTCATTGGTCCTGACCAGGACTAGTTCAACACTCTGCGCCTTCTGACAGATGCCCCAGAGCACTGGAGGATGGGTCAAATGCACATTTCCTTTAGTAAAATCAGGCTTCTACCTGCGTCCGCACCGCTCCCCTGTCTCTCTGCTCATCTCAAGTGCGTTCCTGTACATTTAGCAGATGAGATTTCCCGCCTGTGCACACAGAGGAGAGATCCTTCATCCGAGCCCTTCTTTAATCCTGTTTAGTTTAGGATGATAAGGCCTCCCTCCCCACCCTCACCCGCCCTCACCCGCCCTCACACACCAGGGTCAGTGGGAGCATGTGCTGTGGAGGGAGGCTCTGGGCCACGGTCAGCCACAGTCACAGCTATGTCACCGTATTGACATTTAAATTAGCCGCTAAACTCGGTCGTACTCGGGTGATTGAGTCAACATCAGCATTTAAAGCTCCAGCCTAACGTGGAGGAAGGTCAACAGAGGTCACAGCATCAGGTCCCGTTCGGCGCAGCATCAGAGGACACAAGGAACAGCTCAATAAATACAACGCAAATGACACTGAAACATTAAGAAGATAATACAATTAAAAATAAATAAAATAAATATGAAAAAAAACAACTTGCTGTTTCCATTTAAATTATTTGAACGCTCTGTTTCATATAAATTAGACCAGGAAGACCAAAAACACACAACATCTGCAACAAAACTAAATTAATTCTTTACACATTTTTGATCTTGCTGGATAAGGAGGCAGCTTAAAGGTCAGACCGTTTTATTCAAATCAAAGACAGTGTTGAAGGAGAAGCACGTGGAATCCTCTGTGTGTGTGAATATCCCAGGCAGCTGTTCCTCTGGAGAGGGCACCAGGTTAACTATTCATTTTCAGGCACTAAGGCTTCTTTACTCAAATGATTAGAACAAAGAACTACACCGTACTGAAGTAAAACAGTTAAGAGGCTGTACGTGTGAAAATGTTTTACTCATTTTGACCAAATCCCTGAGCAAATACTGCATCTCTGCCAGGTTTAGCAGTAGTAAAGTCTAATTATTTTATTCTGTATCCACGTAAACATATATACTGTATATACACCTCCAGTGACATTCATATTTTAATTGTTTTATTTACTCTCACTTTCCAGTAGCTCAGAATTTGTTTGCAAACTGCCTTCTTTGTGCGTGTCTATGTTATAGTTCTGACTTCATTATAGCATTTCTCTTTATTCATTTCCTTTTTCTCGAATGGTCCAGTGACGGCCTTCTGCTCACGTGTTGGTTTCCAGTTTACAGTCAAAATAATACAAATAAAATGAAATAAACTTAAATGATGCATTTAGTGATGTTCTGTTCAACAATATAAATAAAACAACTAAAAAAAGTAAATGTCAAATTCTGTCTGGGTCACTACGTGTGCGGCCCGATTCTGAACACTGTAACTTGAGAATCGCCGTTAAAACTTTACAACCTTCACTTTTGGAAGCTTCATCGCAACTCGTTTGGTCTCACCTCAAAAGTGAAAACAGTTTTGTACTCTCCACATCTCTGCAAATCAGGCCATTAAAATCATAAAGCCCAAAATTCATGCATCTGGGTCAGACAGTGTCCTTGCCGTTTCTAATCTGAGAGAATGCGAAATCACAAGTCCCATTAACAGGACTATATTTAATGGACTGTTCGGGTCCGGGCGGAGCTGCTCGCCCCGGGTGTCACATGTTAACCTCAGCTGCCCGGCCGCCTGGTCACCACCCAGCAGTAAAAACCCATCTGATGCCAAAAGCAGCAGTGTCAGAGGAAGTTAAAGGAAAAGGAGGAGGAGGAGGAAGAGGGAGAGCTCTGAGAGGCACGGACAACCTGTTCTATCAGCTATATATGGAAGTCCAGAGGAAGGGCCAGCGGGGAGCGGTAAAGAGCCATATGCAGCCTAATCACCACAGGTATCCGAGCAAAAACAATGCAGCGAGCCATTAAAAAAAAAAAGGACGCCATGACAACAGCAAATTGGATGTTGACCTACACAATGGATGCACACTCAGAATATGGCATATATCACCCTCATTTAAATCATGTTTTTCCATGTACACATCAGATGTTCACACCTATTCTACAAGACACTGCAGAGACTTTTACCTTCCCCTGTGCAGAACATCGATCAACCAAAGAACACTCCCCGCCCTCTGGAATAACTTACCCCTCATGCTAAAGTCTATTTTCACTCTTTTTTCTTTTAAAAGACAGTTGAAACAAATGCTGCTCATCTGAATGTACAGTATTGTTTAAAGTGTTCATAAATGTGATCTGTTCATGATGTAATGAAAATGCTTTCAGGGGAGGTGCCTTATAAGACCATTAATGCTCTTCTCACACTCTCCTGCACTGAAAGGTTTATATTTTTTAGTATTGTGAAATTGTTTTAACTTTATGTGCAAATAAAAATCTGATCTAATCTAATCTAATTTCATCTAATCTAATGTTAAACAAGCACCCGATATTTCCCAGCTTCAGTGTTCCCCAGACTGTGGAGCTCATCCTCTGACAGAAGAGTTTCCATGAGGAGCAGAACCCAGACGATAACAGACATAATCAACACAACATTCATGGATTTGATTTGATGATAGAAATGCTTTGTAGACGTCTGGTACTATGATCCTTTCTACCTATGATGCAACAATACTGGGAAAACTCGTTTGGCAACTACTAAGAGGTAAAGGACTTTTTACAGAGGACTACTGAAACCAGCGTGAACGAAGAAAAATACAACTCGTGTTATAACAAGTTAAAGCTAAACCAAACCATATATGTTCAATGAAAGGTCTACAAATCGGATCTGTTTTTTTGCACAGCCTGACTGTCAAACTGACAGAAAGTGTCTGTTTGTACTGTACTGCATGGACAAATTTGAACCTAAATACTCATTGCTAAGATCGTGTGTATCTGGCAACCCCATAAAATGCACATGACTCACTGCAGAGTATGAGTCGTGTATAAGTCAGTGTAAATGAAGTGAATCAGGGATTTCACTGTTATTTTAATGTCAAGAATAATAAATCCCACCTGAAAAACCACTAAATGCCACTGGTACAAGCACCATAATGAAGGACAACTTTCTAAATGAGCCATATTGTAACTAAATTAAAAGCTGCTCTACATACAGAGGCGGCTGAGTGGCAACACTCAGGCCTCACAGCAAGAAGGTTGCGGGTTCGATCCCCGGGTCACCCGGACCTTTCTGTGTGGAGTTTGCATGTTCTCCCCGTGTCTGGATGGGTTTCCTCCGGGCTCCGGTTTCCCCCATCAACCCAAAACATGCAGCACCTGAACTAACATCAAGGACCATAATGTCCACCCTCCTGTGGGCTCACCACCTGCAGAGGGGTTCATAGGGGGGGTCAGGTGCTATGAGGATTGGGCAGCAAACTGCCCCCGCGACCCAGCTGGATTAAGCGGGAGAAGATGGATGGATCTACATACAGAGCACAATGAACACTACAACAATAAGCTAGTGTCTACAGTGAGTCATAAATGGTCCGTGTTTGGACACTGTAGCTCAGAAAACAAAGACTGCATTAGTCCTATGGTCCATATCTCCCACATATTCCTGCCTCCCCAGATATGACCCTGGCCTGACAACAGCATGTGGACTGTAGGGAGTATTATTAGTGGACTTACAGCGGGCACCAGCAGCTTCTTGACCTCCTCCACGGCTCTCCTCATCTTGATCTCAGCTCTGGTCTGGGTGTCCTCCACGCTGATGAGAACATGGAGGTCCTCGTTTAGGTGCTCCCAGTTGGGCTTTCCTCTGTTCTGCTCCTCCTGAGGGACAGAGAGGAGGAGGTGAGTGGAGGAGCAGGAGCTATTCAACAAATACATTTTCTGGAACTGGTTTTGTAACGTAATCTAATGCATCTTTTTAAAGCTGTAGTCAGACTGTAAAAAATCTTACATTTACATCCATTTTTATTTCACATTTTAACTTAAAATGGTCTGTTTTTCAAACGGCATTGTTCCGTTCTTGAATCTATTTTTGTCAAATCTTTTTTCTTAAGAGCTACTATCATAAGTTCTCTCTTAAATGCAACACAAATGAATTGAACGCTCACAATTACTATTCCCAGAACCAAATCGAATCAACCATGAAAACTATTTGGAAATTTAACATTTAAACAGGAGCAAAAACACTTAGTGAAGAAGGGAAAGATTAACCATCAGAACCAAGCTTTCCTCAGCTGTTTTGGGAACTTTGAGCAGGCCCATCATTTATGTTCAAGTGTACGATTCACTTTTATAATGGCAGAATGTTTTATCTGTGTAAACCACAGTACTGATGCTCCATGGAGTTCCTGTTCAAACCTGCAGAGCTGATATGTCCCACCTCTGTAGAGTGGCATTTCACTGTAAGCAGCAACCACTTTTACCCTATATGTATGACCGAGGGCTGGGCCATATGAAACAAAAAATATGTCTTGATATATTTTGCTATATCTCGATATACAATATATATCTCGATATCTTATCAGGAAAAATACCCCCCTCCCAAACTACTGCAAACTGCAAAAACAAAAAAAAACAATTTCATCTGATTAATATTCATTTAGTTCTGCACTTAAACACTCTGCACCCCTTTTTGGACCCTCACCCACAGTTTGAGAACCTCTTCTTTAAGAGAACTTTTAAAGTGGTATTTAGACTCTGCACATTTACCAAATCAAACGCACATTGTGACAAACGGATTTATTTGGCATTTGGCACAGAGAGAAGCCCTCACGCTCCCGCACACCGGGATGAGTTTACTGCCGACAGCAGCGGCCTTAATGAAATATGACCACTCAGTATTCAGACCTTGAGTCCGTGACAAGACCGAGTCCAAATGCGCTCGAGTCCGAGACAAGACCAAGACAAAGCTCTCACTTTGGCGGACCAGGAAGTCCAGGTGTGGGGGTGTCTGTGAGTGGGACAGGTGTGGGTCCTGCTGTGGTGGGACAGGTGTGGGTCCTGCTGCGGTGGGACAGGTGTGGGTCCTGCTGTGGTGGGACAGGTGTGGGTCCTGCTGTGGTGGGACAGGTGTGGGTCCTGCTGTGGTGGGGCAGGTGTGGGTCCTGCTGCGGTGGGGCAGGTGTGGGTCCTGCTGTAGTGGGACAGGTGTGGGTCCTGCTGCGGTGGGACAGGTGTGGGTCCTGCTGTGGTGGGACAGGTGTGGGTCCTGCTGTGGTGGGACAGGTGTGGGGGTGTCTGTGAGTGGGACAGGTGTGGGTCCTGCTGTGGTGGGACAGGTGTGGGTCCTGCTGCGGTGGGACAGGTGTGGGTCCTGCTGTGGTGGGACAGGTGTGGGTCCTGCTGTAGTGGGACAGGTGTGGGTCCTGCTGTGGTGGGACAGGTGTGGGTCCTGCTGTGGTGGGGCAGGTGTGGGTCCTGCTGTGGTGGGACAGGTGTGGGTCCTGCTGCGGTGGGGCAGGTGTGGGTCCTGCTGCGGGGCTCCTCGGTTAAGGGGAGTGGGTGTGTTTTGAAGTGGAGTTTGTTCATATGAGTGATATCGGCCACACGTGGAGCTCGTATGCTGGGGTCGTGCGCGGTCGGAGGCGTCATGTGGTTGCGCTCGCGCTGGGCAGGTGCATTTAGAAAGTTTAACTCGTCACATTACGTCCTTATTGTGCTGCAGAAGCATCGCACAGATGGGCCTATTTTGTTTTCCTTGTTCGCACACCGAAATATTTGCTCGCAAATGCAAGTGAAATGAGCGCACTGTAGAGCCCTGGTCCTAGTCTTGGTTTAGTCCGCGACCGAGCCCCGGGCTCTGCGGCCACGTTTAGCCCTGGTTTAGTCCTAGTCCTGGTTTAGTCCTAGTCCTGGTTTAGTCCGTGGCCAGGTCTGGACTCGGGGGACATAAGCGAGGAGGCGGAGGCGAGCGCGGCACAGAGAAGGCAAAACAAGTGAAGCGGCGAAACCAGAAGTAAACATAAGCATTATAGCGATATATCGATATGTCAGAATTCATATCGAGTTTCAAAAATATCTCGATATAGTTTAAAAATCGAGATATCGCCCACCCCTAGTGTGACCCGGTGGAGACAGGGGGGAGGTGAAATAGGAATTTTGTACACGCAAGCCTAAAATGCAGGACAAGCAGGATTACTGAAACATCCAAGAAGCAATCGGAATACAACTGAGTGAAGTCGTGAAGAGACCATGTGTGTGTGTGAGTGTGTGTAAGTGTGTGTGTGTGTGTGTGTGTGTGTGAGTGTGTGTGAGTGAGTGTGTGTGTGTATGTGTGTGTGTGTGAGTGTGTGTAAGTGTGTGTGTGAGTGTGTGTGTGTGAGTGTGTGTGTGTGTGTGTGTGAGTGTGTGTGTGTGTGTGTGTGTGTGTGTGTGTGTGTGTGTGTGTGTGTAAGTGTGTGTGTGTGTGTGTGTGTGTGTGTGTGTGTGTGTGAGTGTGTGTGTGTGTGTGTGTGTGTGTGTGTGAGTGTGTGTGTGTGTGTGAGTGTGTGTGTCTGTGTGTGTGTGAGTGTGTGTGTGTGTGTGTGTGTGTGTGTGTGAGTGTGTGTGTGTGTGTGTGTGTGTGTGTGTGTGTGTGTGTGTGTGTGTGTGTGAGTGTGTGTGTGTGTGAGTGTGTGTGAGTGTGTGTGTGTGTGTGTGTGAGTGTGTGTGTGTCTGTGTGTGTGTGAGTGTGTCTGTGTGTATGTGTGTGTGTATGTGTGTGCGTGTGTGCGTGTGTGTGTATGTGTCTGTGTGTGTGTGTGAGTGTGTGTGTGTGAGTGTGTGTATGTGTGTGTGTATGTGTCTGTGTGTGTGTGTGAGTATGTGTGTGTGTGTGTGAGTGTGTGTGAGTGTGCGTGTGTGTGTGAGTGTGTGTGTGTGTGTGTGTGTGTGTGTGAGTATGTGTGTGTGTGTGTGTGAGTGTGTGTGTGTGAGTGTGTGTGTGAGTATAAACAGCAGCAACAGTCTCTCTCGGAGGAGCAGGTGGGTGGCACTGGGCTGTCGCTCTGAGCTCTTGTGGCTCGAGGAATTTGAGGAAGCGCGTCAGGTGGGCCTCCTGCAGTGGCCCAGATGCATTGTGGGTAATTATCCTCCCTCACGGCTCTGCACATGGGCGGGGGTGTGGGGTGAGGGGGTGTGGGGTGAGGGGAGCGGGACGCAGAGGCGGAGCTCAGGCGCTCGACACTCGCCTCATTTGCAAATGTCAATTCAGACATTTTTTCAAAGTGTCACAGGTGAATATTTTCACAGATAAACTTATGACATCCGTTCATTTAGAGTCATTAAAAAAATGTTTCTCCACTTATTTGGGATGAGCTCTTTTTGCCACAACAAGCGGCACAAGTGCATTTATCACATAACAGGAAATATACAAGTAGATTTATAAAACAGTTTTCTGAGACTTTTAAGTTTCTTTCCAATAGAATCTCGCAACCAAAACTGAATCCACTTTTCTCACTGGATAATCTGCTCGAGCAGCAAAGCACCAGATTCTAAATATTACTAAATAGTACTAAATACTAAATAAATAGTGCAAAATTAGACTTGTGGTATTTTCTCAATCTCTCTCAAACTCTAAACTTGCTATTTTGTGTTGAACATTTCATTCTATCGCCTATTTTTTTCATTTTTTTTAATATCTGTATTTCTATTTATATGTTTATTTATGTTGATTCTTTTTTTAATTAGTCGATCCATTTATTTGTATCAAAATCAGCATCTCCAGAACTCAACTGAAGTTTTTTAGTTTAGTTTAGTTTAGTCTTTATTTGAAGGGACAATGTACAGATACATTAAGTTTAAAAGAAAAAACAGAGATGTTCTGCACTAGATTATAGCTGGATAGCTAGTTTCCGTCTGCAGTCCCTAATTTACAGGAGTAAATAATACATCATTTAAGCTAAACAATAAGAGCAGTATTTCATAGCACCAGTCTGACACAAACACTCTCACAAACACGGCATCTCATTCATACCTTAGTATTAGATTAAAATCTTTAACACATTCGCACTCGTATGCTGTCCATTATACAACATTTCAGTCCTATTTCATTCAGCGGTAAAAGGTTAAGAATCTTACACATACTAAAGTTACAGTTTTACATCAACAATTATATATTTACAGTAATATTTACATAGAATGTCATTTTGTATGCACATCCCGGTGTTCTGTACTTTACGACTGCACTGGAGCTCCACATGAGCCACACACACACACGGCTTTAAACCAGAGCGCTCCTCTTGACCCCGTCACCTCTCACTCGCCTCAGAGGAAGTCCAGTCCTCTCTCAGAGTCCGGCGTTTACGTCACCGCGGTAACCACATGAAGCTTCCTCTCATTCCACAAATATACAAGCTCTATTTTCCACGTACAGTATCTGCGGTGGAGTCAGCTGTGAACAGATGTCCTCCACAAAGAGCCGCGGCTCCCGTTACCCCTCGTCTATTCACCGTTTCAAAAGCACGCTCCATAAAAGAGTTGAAGAGAGGTGATGTATTGGCAGCTGGTCTGAATGGAGCGCGGGGCTCTGCAGGTTCAAATAGTGCTACAGTTGGCAGAGATACAGAAGCCGCAGCGTTTCCGAGAGGGACAATGGCCGACAGGACAGTGCCCATGCCAGGACTGTCCTCACTCATCCAGAAGAGACACAGGGACAAATATGGAGAGAGGGTTTTCTTTACAGCCATTTCAAATCAAGAAGATAAATGGTCATGTTTTTATATTGCACTTTTCTACATTTCACAGCACTACAAGCTCCAGACATCAAGAAACCACTCACCCATTCACAACTACAGCCCTAGTTCAACATGCACATTTTAACCAGGAGCGTTCACATGTGAGAGAAGACTGGAGTGCGCATGGGTCCAGAATGAGGACAAATTAAGTCAGTTGCTATAGTGACTAAGAATTAAATTCCCTGTACCCGACAGTGCCCATGTATCTGAGCACGTGTCTTGCCCCAGCACAGATGTACGAGGCTCTTGAGGTCAATATGAGAGTGTTAGAAAACGTTTTATTCTGCGATAATCAGTAAGTGCACATGAGACTGCTAGTTGTTAGCTCTGCTGTCACAGGAAAAACTCTGCTCTGGTCTCTGAAGGTTGTGAAAAGCATGTAGAAACTCATCATGGTGAATAATTAGCTCTGAAAGCATAAGGTAAGTGAGGAATAACTTTGGACCACTTCATGTTTTTTAAGACTGAAAATCAGGTTCGCAATATATCTTTTAAATGAGATGAAGTCTTCAGAATTTAGTATATAACAGGAAGCTGAAACCCAGGAAGAAATAGCCAAAATGACACGCCAGAGTGCCAAACATTCAAGATTTATTAAAGACAATTTTTTTTTTTTAAAAGAAGATTTCATTTTAAATATGGTTTGATAAACTGGCTGATGTGGCATATCACAGCCATGAAAAAGAGTTCATTATGAGCAAGAAATGAAAGTCGGTGTCCAGTTGTGTGTATCTTGGTAACTAGAGCTGGTAACGGTGGAAGGCGACCGCACTGTAATAGAACAGGCTAATCTTAGCCACAAGGCAGAACAATGCCTCACTGTGAAGCAAATGAAGAACAGAACTAGTCTGGAGAAGGTGGATCATGAACTTCACAAAAGTGTATTTGGCCTCCCAATAATCGTCTACTGTAGTTTTGTTTAGATTATGCAGTGTTTCAAAGGCTCGACATATAAAACACTGAAGACTACTGTGCATTTGCTCAAAGTTCACAGTTTAAACACGTCCATAAGAACTGACAACAGACTGAAATCTGAACTAATACAAGAATCACATTTCAGAACATGTTTGTACAGTTTTATGCAGAACAGTAGAGGAGATTTTGATGTTTATGGGGGAAATTCAGGAACTTAATTGTGATTTTGTTTCATTTTGCAGCCATATTATTAACCAATACAAACTGAAAACAGGCGGCAAGAACTCAGTTACATTTACTTGTGTAACTTCTTAAAGAAATTGTACTTTTCTAGCAGTTACCGGAGTAATATTTTCATTTTGACTGCTCTGCTCACCTCTGGTTTTGAATTAATTACTATGGCAACATTACAGTATTTCCTATCCGAGACCTGTGGACACAACAGCAGTCCAGGTCACTTCAGTGTTCACTCTTCTCTTATAACATGTTCCATTTTGTACACCTTAAAAATCTAAATCAGTGCCGAATGAAGTGAACCACTGAACACAATGACATGCCCGAGCAGAAGCCGTCGCTCCACCCAACAGGCGAAAGGAGCTGGTATCAAGTGGGGCTTTAGATCAATGTCGGGGGAGAAATTAGCCCAAATATAAAAGCGTCACCCTGTGTGCAGCGGGTGCAGTGAGGGAGGGCTGCTCTGAAACCTAAGGCCACAGGTGCACTCCGAATTACAGCCCGATGTGAAGAAAAATGATCCACGCTGCAGTGAGCGAGGGAGGACAAGGTCAGAGGAGGAGGAGGGGAGGGGCGAGGGTACAGGAGGGAGATAGGGGGCGCTATAGGACAGGGCAGAGGGTATAGGAGGGAGATAGGGGGCGCTATAGGACAGAGCAGAGGGTATAGGAGGGAGATAGGGGGCGCTATAGGACAGAGCAGAGGGTATAGGAGGGAGATAGGGGGCGCTATAGGACAGGGCAGAGGGTATAGGAGGGAGATAGGGGGCACTATAGGACAGGGCAGAGGGTACAGGAGGGAGATAGGGGGCGCTATAGGACAGGGCAGAGGGTATAGGAGGGAGATAGGGGGCGCTATAGGACAGGGCAGAGGGTATAGGAGGGAGATAGGGGGCGCTATAGGACAGAGCAGAGGAGAGGAGGATGTGCTGAGGTGGACAGGAGGCAGGGGGCGCTATAGGGCAGAGCAAGTATTAATACTGATGACCTTTTTCTGACGCCCATCTTCATGATACACTCATTTTTAATGTATTGCTTGATATGGATGAACATACAGAGCCGTCTACTGCTGAGGGGGAAAACAAGTGTAGTTTTCTAATAAGGATTTTGATATAATGATTATACTTTTTGAGTTTACACAAGCTGCTGGATCTTCCAATTTGTGCAGCACTATAATAGTATATCACTATTATCTCAAATGAAAATCTGAACTGGAAAAACCAAGAGCACAAATAAAGAAACCGTCATCACAACAGGTACAATAAGAACGTCTTCTGCACAGATTAAAATATCCTGTACCTGTATTGTAGACCTCTATGCTCTAATTCACCAGTTCATATTTCAGTCTTCTCAAATGTCAACACTCCTGGAGTTGTTCAGAATGTGCACTCTGAACACAATCCTGCTTTTTTCAAAATCGTGCATCCAGGTTGGGAATCCACTTCTCAAGTTAGTTTTGGAGTCTAAAAGGCTCCAGTATGACCATTCAAGGGCCGTACCAGATCTGCATGCATTTGTGTTTTGTCCCAGTACATTGCACAGGCAGCGAGTGTCCTGTGTGCTGTCGACATGTAAGTAGAGCATTTTTAATGTTCAATCATCTGAAAGTGCGCCAATAGCATGCTAGTTATTACTTCTGTGAGGCAAAATGTCACTTTGAGAGTTGTGAAAAGCTCTTCCAGACTCATCGTGGTGAATAATGAAGACGCTCTGAATCCATAAGGTAAGTGACAAAGACCTTTGGACACTGAACGGTCTCAAATGAACTAGTTGTGTTTTTCACGCTTCAAAGCAGAAAACGGTACAATGCCTCTAGTACTGGTGATGGAGCCTGATGTCCACAGTGTGGGCACCGCCTGCCCTCAGCCCCTCACACCTCACTTACACCAGGCGCACTTTCAAGATGGCGTGTTATACCGCATGCCGGAGCAGGACAGAAATAACCTGTGATTCCTTTCTTCTGTCCAGCAGCTCGCTGACAAAGAGCATCCAGATTTAGTGCGGCGGGCGGGGGTGTAATGTCGGGCGAGGGTCAGACCAGGACACGAGTCATTCCAGGGGGCGCTCCAGAACTCACACCTGACAGCGGGAAAAGGTCACTGCTTCTCAGACTTCGGAGGAAGAATACACAGTGTATCAGCGCTGTAGACCAATGGGAGATGTTGGGGAGATGTTAAAGAGGTGGAAAAGGTCTGTGGTAGGACAATTAATCAATACGGAGCAGAAATTTCAGCTTGAATGTTTATAATTAGCAAATCACAAAGGCTAGAGGAGGTATTTACACAGAAATAAGTGTAACTGTGTCTCCATAGGGCCTTATTCTGTGTAAAAGCAGCCAACCCTGTAGTTTAGACCTCTACAGACATGTTCTGAAATGCCTGGGATTCATAATAATTCATAATTCAGTCTTCTCCCAGATCTTAAGCTTTCCAATGTCCAAGTTTTTCATTTGGAATTGTCGCTTCAAAGTGCGCGGCGAGACAAATGTACGACTCCTCACACAGCAGGACGTACATCCCTGTGGCTCCTGCGAACTCTGACCTCCAGGGCCAGGGTCAGTGGACTGTGCACCTATGGACTGACAGGTTCAGGTGGGGAACAGGGAGGAGGGGGTGGAGCATGTGACCAAAGACTGAAGAAAGAAGAAATGAAGAGAACTGATTGTGTGAACGAGTGTCCTCTTCATGAAAATCTGAAATATAAAACTGAACACTAGAGCTGAACTGTTATGAACAGTAATTTACCTACAAACATTTCCATTTGCATTTTAATAGCAGCGTTCTGCCCATAGTTCACATTTTAAACACGTCCAGGAGTTAACGTTTGAGAGACTCAAATCTGAACTACATTACAAGAATCCCATGTATTTTAGTTTGTCGTTAACTGCTAAACTAATAAGGGTATTTTGCAGACAAAAAAATTTTGTTACTTAACAGATATTATGCAATTCTTGTGCTTTTAATTCCTCTCAAAACATGATTTTATCACCTTGGAATAAGTATTTCACATTTTTCGAAATTAAAATAAAGTCTACATACTTTCATAAACTTAAACTTAGCCCTCTGCTGACAGCAACAGTCAGAAAGCAACAAATTAAGTTGTTGCCATAAATCCTGTGCTAATATCACCATGAGTTCAGTGATTTCTGGGTTTATGGGCTTAAACACTGCACAGGCAAAGTATGGATTTCTAACTATGATGCAACAAACCTGGCAGAATGTGAATGGAGAGAATTCTGGATTAATGAAAGTGTCAAAGAACCAAAAATACAACCCCAGGTATATTTTAGATGAAGGGACGCCTGGAAAACGCGTTTAAAAGATCAAAAAAGTCAAGTTTGCATAATATGTGTTCTTTAAACATTTACAGTCTTACAGTCAAACGGCAATGAATCCGACCTACTTTAAACATCCCCACTGTGGGCGGTAGGGCTCCTGACCTGAGGGAGAGCGTCTCCTACCCGCTCTGAGGTATTGATTTTCCAATAGTCCTTAATGAGCAAAAGGACAATGCACTTTATGTTGGCACAAGGTGAACATTTAAAAGCCAAAGCGGTTCAGTCAGCAAAAGTGTTCATCAGCTCCATCGGATCAGCCGTGGAGCCGTTCACTGGAGGACAGAGGTGACTCACAATACTGCATCTCAAAGTCGATTCTGATACTAAAGAACAGACTCGATACTCAATACTGATTCTGATACCACAGTGATAATAAGAAAAAGCAAACAGACAATAAGATGTAATTTTCATCATTAAGAGAGAATTCAAATGGGAATTCTCTGGGACATTAACTAACACATAACACATTTAGATCACCTTTTATTGCTTTGAAAATGCAATATTAATACACAATATATTGTATTTATCAGGCGCCTTTCTGGACACCCAAAGTCGCCTTACAACAACATAAACAAATTAAGTACGATTAAAACCTACCGTTAAAAGCCACAGTTAAAGTGGGACAGTGTTTAAATGATTAATTGTATTTAGTATTGTATTTTGTGTTGTATTTTGTTAATATTTAGTATTTAGTAATGCATTAGACAGTATTTGAGTCGACTGATTGCATTTAATTGACTTAAAATGAGTTATCAGCTCTTCTCCTTGGAAAACTATATTTACCAGAAACAATGTTCCGTACAATTCCAGTTTACCGCCGGGTCCCCTCTAAACGGCAGGTGCACATGTTCATAAATAACCGCCGTTTCCAAATAAACTCTGAGTCGAATGAATTCATTTTTTCGAGATGCGAGGGCGGCAGGTTCAAAGACTTTGAGGACCGTATCATATTTTCCCAGTTTTGCTGAACAAGATTTTTCTGAGGAAGGAATTAATCGCTGAATAAATGGACTTAAATCTGTTAAGTGATTGAAACAAACAAAGGCCCGGGCTGTTATTTGGTATTTTACGGTATGTTCACTTAAACTTCAGTTTAGTTTTTGGCGCTCCGAGTCTCCCTAAAGCTATTCAGGAAAGGTTCATTTCTGTCCTCCGATTACGGCATTTAGCATTAGTATCGATATCTGCTCAAATCTAGTTTCGATACTCGTTGTAGTATCGATTAGTATATGATTTGTGGGTACTTTTGACAGCCCTACATGCAACAGCTGTCTGCTGCAGCATCTCTCCATAGGCCTCAAATAGAATGAGTGTTTACACTGTGTTTCCAGCTCCCTCTCTCCACGCGGCGCACGGGTCGATTCAAAAGACTTATTTCATTACATTTGCACCTGTTGTTGATTTGCATTTAGCATTAATGCAGCCTCAGTACCACAGAGACCGGGAGCTGCCACGTACAATGAAGCCCGAGAGAAAGTAGTTCCTTTGTTCCCAAAAATGTACGACAATTACGGAGAAGAAAACACGCCGCTCGGTCCCAGCGGGCACCATGTAAGACGGAGCATGGGAGCGAGCGTGTGGTACCGGGAGGACACGGTAGTGCGGCGGTGAACTGCTTCAAGTGCTCTCCGAGGACCAGAACACTGTGTCTGGCACGAGCGGATCAAGAGAGACACAGTACAATGGTAAAGGAGAAGAGGGTACAAGACGTCTGCTCAGAGGCTTTACATTCACCGTCTCATATTAAAGAGGACAGTGTGTGTGTGTGTGTGTGTGTGTGTGTGTGTGTGTGTGTATGACAGGCTTTTGTCTGCTACGACCCCGTGGAGCGTTACGGTGTTTTTAATCACAATACTGATCGAAAATAAGAAAGAAAAAACAAGTATGCTGAATTACAACAACAATGGGGATGTTGTTCATGTAGTGTATGAAATAAATAAATGAATGAAATTGTCTTTTGTCTTTTGAGTGCCTGTATGAGGCTATTTTCTGATCTCTGTTCTAATGTTTCCTCAGCACAAACAGACCTGGAGTTGTGTTTTACTTTCATTTACACGTTTAACACACAAACCTGCAGAGTTCTTATCCAAAACAGAAACATCATAATAATAATAATTATTATTATTGTTATTATTATTATTGTTATTATTATTATTATTATTATACCCTGAATGGCTGAACTAAAGGTAAACGGAGCTGTTCACTTGAGAACTGCAGACTGCTTCATGACATCACAAGGTGGAACAGAGCATTTTGAGCTTTGGGGATTGAGACAGACTCATAATAAAGGGTTAATCAAACGTGTGAATGAAACAAAACACAACTCCAGGTCTGTTTTTGAGGAGGTGACAGCATTAGAACATGTAGTTTTGTGTAATAAAGAACCTTTAAATAAATCAAACATGTATTGTGCACCTTTGAAACAGTGACAGAGGACATTTCTGAAAACAGGCACCGTGCAAGTCAGCCTTCTCCTCTCTCTCTCTCTCTCTCCTCTCCTCTTCTCTTCTCCTAGCTCACCCTCTCACTCCCGTCTTCACTCCACCCCCCCTCCCTCCCGTGGATGGTGCGTGAGCAGAGTCTGTCCCGGTGAGCTCCACTGAGCCGGTCCCCGTCAGGCAGCCAGGCCCGGGCCCAGGAGACAGGAGCAGAGCTGAATTATTGAGAGGAGAAAAACGCTGCCTCTAATGGCTCCTGAATAAACAGGCCGACTGCGGCGGGGCATCAGGCTGAAACAGAGCTCAGGAGGCAGGCGCTGTGGGCAGGCACCGGGGAGAGAGTGAGCTGTCCGGAGGAACCACACTGACAAAGCACAAGAGGACAGCAGTCAAATAGACTTCACTGTCCATCAACAGATTTAAAGAGGCCGTGTTTTCCTTCTCTGGGGTGTTAACTGCTCACACAGAACATATTCTGATCACCATGTTTCCTTCTGCTGTTTGGAAAATGCCATAGTTGCCAAAAGTCTCCTCCCCTGATTCTCACCCCCCTTTGCTCTCCGTGCTAAGTCATTCCGCCTTCAGAGCGAAGTCACAATACAATCACAGTGTATCCCACTAATAATCCTTCTGCTGTGTACAGTTTAGTCATCTGTTTTTATACGCCCGTGATAAAACGGGACGTATTATGGTATGGCGCTGTCCGTCCGCCCGTCCGTCCGTCTGTGGACACTTCAAAGCTTTGTAGTGTCTTTAAGTTCTGTTGCTGCGATCTGATTGGTGGAATTCCGATTCTAGAATGTGATGATGTCATACTCATACTCCTACTGCAAGAGCCAGATTTCCCTATTGATTATCCGTCCGTCTGTCTGTCTGTCCGTCTGTCTGTCCGTCTGTCTGTGGACAATTTCTTGTCCGCGCTCTAACTCGACAACCGTCTCACGTAGGAATGTCAAACTTCCAAACTGCACCAACAATTCATCTTTAACTAGGTTTGACAAATTCTAACTTAATTCTATATACAATAATTCAAAGTACGGGCGTATTTTGCCCCGCTGGAGGAGCTCTTGTTGTATTTACAGCTGTGGGAAAAAATAAGAGCCCAGTGCATTTGTTCTCCTGAAATCAGCATCTCTACATGTGTTTGGGCCGTTCTATTCCAGCGTCTGTTGAATCCAACACAAACACACCTCATTCTGCTTCATGAGGCCCTGATGAGGAGATCACCTGAACCACACCTGATTTAAGGAGGAAAAGGAGAAAAAACCACTGCTGTGTTCAGCATTCTTATTATTTCTGATAATAATCCTCTTCCTCAGTTCAAACAGTAGTATTGTGTCGTTTTAAAATGAAGAGGATCTTGTTTTCTTTGCATTACTTGAGGTCTGAAAACATCTAATCTTTTTTGTTACTTTGACCATTTGTCATTTTCTGCAAATAAACGCTCTAAATTACAATATTTTTATTTGGACTTTGGGAGAAATGTTGTCTGCAGTTTATAGAATGAAACAGAAATGTTCATTTTACTCAAACACAGACCTATAAGTAGTCAAATCAGAGCAACTGATCGTTTTGCAGTGTTCTCTTATTGTTTTCCAGAGCTGTTTTGTTGTCTGATAATCAGGAAGTGCACGTTAGCATGCAAACTTGTGAAACGCGCTTATGATCTCATCACAAGTGAGGAAAACCTTCGGAGTTGCAAACTGTTTAAATGCAATTAGTTCTGTTTTTCAAGTCAGTAAAAATCAGTGGCAGCGCCTTTAAACTTTAGATTTTATTTAGTTAGGGAAAAAAATCATTAAAAAATTCTATGTCATCAGACTGAGCAGAGCGATCAGCTGAATCAGTGTGTTTCCCGCGTTCCATTCGGCTCAACATGGGCATCCGACTACAGGAAAAAGTATGTAACGAAAAAGTTTGACTTCCAAGTTATGCAAATGTAATACAGTAGACTACCAGTGGCAAATCAGGGAGCGGGAGGTTCAGAGGAGGATGAAAAATGGGAGGAAAGGTGCAGGAAAAACTTTAGAATACACTTTAAAGTTGCAGGACGGAAGGCAAGAGTTTAAAATCAGACGAGCAGAATTGTCCTCATGCGACTTCAGAGAAACCCGAGGAGACGTGTGGCGGATGGAGTGACACCGCTCATGCCAGAGAATGTCATGTACCAGCGTTAACACCCACAACACGCCGGCCATTTGCAAGTCTCAAATGTGGACACGCCGATTGATTCTTCACCGTGGTTATAAATGGAGGCGAGCGTTGGGCAATGCATCATTCATAATAAGAACAGTGACAAAAGCAAGGACGAAAAGTTATGTATCTGCACCTTCGCTTTTTTCCCATTTTAAAGTCTGTCCACGTTTTGTGCAATTCTCAACCTCATTCGAGCACATTTTAGCACATTTTCAATGCACGGTTAATATGGCTGTGGGCCATCTGACACCAAGACAAATAATCAACGGTTTCTGGGTTCAGAGTTACAGAAGTTGATGCGATAACTTCAGGTGGAGGGCGGAGGGCTTTTGAAGTCTGGTAGAATCACAGTTTTTGAAAGAAATCTCCAAACTTCTGATCCACAAATGTTGAACCGACGATCTTTGGGCTTGAATTATGGCGCCACACAAAAGACTTATGTTCGTTTATGCTGAGAACGAAGTTGGCTCCGTCAGCTGATACACTGCAGCTGATGTCATGAGGACTGTGATGCTTACTGAAGGCACTACTATGTCAGAAGCTCTACTCGAGGTTCACCAGAGCTTTGCTTTAATACTATCCAACCAGAAGGAGTTCATTCAGCTGGAACTACAACAGGTGAGATGACTTGTCCTGTTAACTCCAACACATAAAATTGCAGTCACAAGCGAGTTCAGTTAGTTCAGTTAGTCACTCTCACTTTTTTGTTGAAAATCAAGCTCCTGAACAGGACCAGGAACGCTCGTACTGATCACAGGCTCCTGAAGATTCACCGTTTAAATAAAGTTTGTATTTGAACAAGATTAATTATTGACTACTTTTGCCTCACAGTAAGAAGGTCCTCTGTTATGTTCCCACGTCATATAAGACCTTACTGTGTGGAGTTTGCATGTTCTACCCATGTCACTGGTGGCACTGGTCAACCATACAAACCGAACTCAAGGCCTGCACAATAGTTAGTACTTTTTTTAAAAGTTTTCTATAACACTTTTCACCGACATGTGTCACAAAGATGCTTCACAGAGCATTATTTACAGAGCACAGACTGGGGTGGCTGCCAGTCCAATCTGCACCATCCTCTCCTCCGACCGCTACTCTCACTCATGTACACGCCACTTTTACTAGGCAATGTGGGTGAAGCGCCTTGCCTAAGGACACAACAATAGGTTTCACAACTGAAGCCCCCCTGTGGCACCTGATTTTCCCATCCAACTACTGCCCAGACTTGGCCCTGCTGAGCTTCTGAGATCTGATGGATCAGGCTTTGACAGGCCGGTATGGCCCATAGGCTCATGGTCACTCCACATGCACTGGTTTAATGTTCCAGCTGAGATGGTCCTGACCTGCACTGGCTCAAGATCTACAGAGGAGTCAAAGGCAGAGAATGACAAGTGTACCTTAAGTTTACCTAACATAATCAAGAGTTTACCTAAAGATGCTGCAGTAGCAGTTTGTCCCAGTTACAGTGAAGGATGGGTCAAACACGGAGGACACGTTTGTCTTCAGGGACTAACTCTTAAGAACAGCGTTGTTGCTAAAAAGGGAAGCTTTACCAGTGGATCATAAATAAAGGTGGTCAAAATGTAGCTTTAGCAGTAACCTCATAAACTAGATATATTGACATTTTCCACAGATGCTAAAATAATGGAAAGTCCCATTAACAAAAGGTCTCCTCGGTCACACCTGTGCTTTTCAAATATCTTCCGTTGGTTCCACAAATAGACTGCTCTGACTCTGCTCCCGCCTTATGAGTTTCCACACAGTTACCACCAGGCTGGATCACATAACAGCACCGGTGACCGGCCCTGTCCAGAGCCGAGCCAGGGCCATGGAGAGGAGGTCCCCAGACACAAGGTGAGGTCATGTTCACTAACAAGTGTGAGTGTGCTGTCAGGAACACGAACTTTTCCTAATGGGATTCAGACGCAAACGGAAAAGTACGAGGGGCACGGATGACTTAAGAAATTCTTAGTGAACAAAACACGTCCTGTCGATTGATTTGTCGACTAAAAAAGGGGGCGTGACAAAAGCTCTCACAACTATTCTGTATCTCTGTGTATCTGACCCAAACTGCACTCACACGACGACACCTGCAGGGGCGGTTCATGTAAAAATAAATAATCATGCAGAAAAAAGCACTATGAAACATCTATTGATAAAAATTTTGGTAGACTAACCATCAACCGATTAATCATCTAAACAACTACAGGTCTACAGCCCTGAAAACAGTTTTGTTTTCACCATCGTGTGTAGAACGGTGCACATCTTCATCATTTTGACCGAATTTGACACAGACAAAGCTGAAGTGATGTCATCTGAGAACCTCATAATAGGATTATACTCACAGACAAAACATGTTTTCATCAAAAACACAAGTCCAGAGTGAGGGATGGTCACGACTCGAGCCAGAGTCAGACAGAACCCTCCAATCAGATGTGACGTGGAGTGAAGCGTGCAATTTCTTCAGTCAATCTTATTTTTTTCCCCTTTATTTATTCCTCCTAAGGATTTGTTTCGATACAGATGGACCACGTATGTCCTTGACTGGCTAAACCACCTGACAATCCCACTCATCTGAACTCTGGGAGATTCCCCAGTGACCAGACACAGCTTTGTAAAATATCGGAGAAATGTGTATTGCGGAGCCCAGGGCCGGTTTGGTCTCCGACGGTCGGTGGAAGAGATCCCTTATTGTGTGCAACAGCAGTGTTTTGAGTCGATCTTACCTTCTTCTTGTCTCTCATGGAGCTCTTGCCTCGCACCATGATCTTGCATCCCGTCTCGGCCTCCAACTGTTTGGCTGTGAGTCCCCGGGGGCCCAGGATTCTCCCCACAAAGTTATACTGCACAGAGAAGAGGAGAAACGGCAGGTTAAAAGTGAGAAGTGAACACAGAGAGGCGGAGAGTACAGATTTGTTTTCACGGTCAATGCTGATACAGAGAGACAATCCAGAGAAATCTGTGGCAATTCAGCTCTGAAATATATGATCAACATTTTTCTACTCCAAGGTGTCCTTATGTGTGTTCTCCCTCTGTGGTGCAGTAGGTTCCTCAGTGCTCCATGGGTGGACACTGATCTATGTGCTCTTCTGTTCTGATACAGCTCAAGACATTCAGGAAAGGTTCATTTTTCTGTCCTGACTTTTTAGTATCAACGTGCTTAAATCAGTATCTAGTTTTAGTATTGATTGCCATCCGACTTTTGACAACCCTACTTTTTTCTCCCAATAGTCAAACACTTAAAGGTTTATATATTTGAATGCATAGGTTTTTTTTTCTTTTTTCTTTTTGGCTTTCAATTTAGACTTGCTTTGTGCACGATTTAGTTTTGCAAGTATCAAATATAGCAAACATCAAATTATGTCAATCTGGATTTAACACTTTTTATAATTTCAGTCACTAGTCATCATTATGTCGACCAATGGGACTTTTTTAGTATCGATTCCTGCTCGGTGAGTATCTAGTTTCGATACTAGTTTTTGTATCAACTACTGCTTTACTCCTTTTGCTTTCCTTTTGCTCCTGCTTTCCTTCGGACACATTTCTAGTAGCGAGGGCTGACGTGTCCTGAGATCACACTGGAAACCATCACAGTTACAGTGTCTGAACAGATAATAGTGATATTTTCAGACATTTATTTTGGACTTGAACGCTGCGCTCAGACTTTCCACTGTTGTGAATGGACATGATCTCACTGCTGCTGCTGCTGCCACGGCGACACACAGCCTCCACACAAGACACCGCTGCAGAGCCATTTAAGACGGGATTTCACATTTTCCTGCTATTGCATAACAAGTACCTGACCACATCAAAACGGACGGCTCACAAATTATGACTGAAACTAAAGATGGAGGCGGTAAAGTTTACAAATTAAAATTTAGTGGCAAACGCGGGTTTCTGGTTCACACTCCGGCATTGGGATTAGAGATCACCAACTTTAACTCATTTAAATTGACTACAAACTCACCCAGAGCCATTTAAACCAACTATCAGCCAACAGCAGGTATGCTAAAAGAACTGAAATATACAGTATGTTCTAGAATGTTCCACAGAATAGAATTAAACATCTATATCCATGGAGAAACAAGACAACATCAGACCAAGCTACAGTTGAGGCAAGTAGGAGTTGAACCTTCCATTAGAAGAGATGCCTAGTGCGCCTTACATCAAGTTGAACACGGTTTCCATAGCTACAGCAACAACATTTACACAGACAGTCATTTCAACCAATACTCGATTTACTAAAACGAAGACACCTGCCCCTGTGGGTGGGCGCCTCCAGAGAGTCTGTATTCGATTAAACAGAAGAGTGATCGACTCTGTAGGAAAGGACTGCACTCGCATCAGAATTTATTTAACAGTTAGTTTAGTTAGTTTAGTCTTTATTTGAAGGGACAATGTACAGATACATTAAGTTAAAAAAAACAAAAAAACAGAGATGTTCTGCACTAGATTATAGCTGGATAGCTAGTTTCCGTCTGCAGTCCCTAATTTACAGGAGTAAATAATACATCATTTAAGCTAAACAATAAGAGCAGTATTTCACAGCACCAGTCTGACACAAACACTCTCACAAACACGGCATCTCATTCATACCTGAGCATTAGATTCAATTTTTAACACATTCGCACTCGCATGCTGTCCATTATACAACATTTCAGTCCTATTTCATTCAGCAGTAAAAAAAGTAAAAAGTAAAAGTAAAAAAACAGTAACTTTACTTAACCCGGCTGTCAGGCTGTTCCCCACAGACCACAGTGAAATGTCATTTTAGGGGTCACATGGGAGGTTTGACAGGATTATTTGACAGGATTTTGGTGAAGGCAGATTAATCACAAGGCTTTAATATACTGTATTCAATGCCACAGTGTGGAAACTTTAGCCAAAAAACAGACCAAAATAAAAACATGTTTTGGTTGTGTTTCTAGACCCTTTTAGAGGGAAGTGATAAAAAAAAAAAAAAAGCTGCGTGCGCATTTTGGCAACAGAAGTTTCATTGTTCCCCATTCATTCTGATTCATTCAGACTGAACACGGACAGAACCAAAATGTCTGGTTGTTCTGTGTGTGTTTGTCAGAATCAATGTTCTACCGGTGGACTAAAGCTTTAAAGTTTTACTCACTGATCGCACGAGGATCTGGCAGTCAGACACCATGTGTCAAAGTCGGCTTGTTGAGGAAATATTCTCGATCTTTTGCCGATAATCCTTTGGCAGAGCTTAACAGGCGGCCGAGTTCTGCTGTTCTTCTGTTGCCAAAATGTTCAACAGAGCACTGACACTACTGACACTAAAAGGGTCTATTAGTGTGAAATGAGTGTGCACTGAAAAACCTGAGTCCTTACTGTGAGCAGGCTTGCATCTCCACAAACCCGACTCTTATTTGGTCTCCTTTACGGTTAAGGCACACGTTAGTGTCTGCATAGACCCATTTCCATCTAAATGCTGTTCCACAGTGGAGCACAGCATATCTACTGAATCTTCATGAAGTACGGTTTTAACTATGTCCATGGAACCTTACAGCATCTCCAGAAAGTCACATTACAAAGACACTTATTTTAGATGTTTGAATTTTCTAAAATGATTCTTTAAAGGACTGCCGGGCCAAATCCATCCCACTGGTCAGCGAGACCCTGGAGTTGCTTTTATTTGCATCATTCTGTCCTGTCGGGTTTACAGAACCTCGGCTAAATCAAAGCTCGTCTAAGCGCCGTCTAATTGGCGAGGACGCGACGTCGGGGGATGGGTGGGGGAGAGGGGCGGGGGGGAGGAGAGGTGAGGCTGGGGTGGGGGGGGGTCAGTATTCTCTTATCAAGGGCCCCTCTTCACCGCAGAGTGGCTTTGCGGCTTTGTACAGGAGGGGAACGCATTTACCAGAGTAATCCTCTCCACTCCAATGGGACCACGGCAAATGTGTAAAAGAAAAATAATCCAATGCAGTTCCAGCCAAAAAAAAAAACACTGAAGAGAAGAGGGGGGAGGAGAGAGGAAGGAGAAATACAGAGGAGAAAGAAATGGGGAAAGGAAAGAGAAATTAATCCATTACAATTCCCAGCCAATAAAAAAACAAACAAAAAAAAAAACAGAAAAGAGTGAGGAGAGAGAGGTGAAAGGAGAGGGGATGAGAGAGAGATGGAGGAGGAGAGAAGGAGGAGGAGAGGAGGATACACTAGGAGGTAAACAAACCAGGTGAGTGAAAGACATGACTCTGCACAATCTTTAACACCTTTAAGGTCTTTGGGCCGTGCCAAGTTGCAAAGTGCAGTACCGTTCACGGGCAGTCGGGGGCGCAGCGTGCGGTGCTTTCACATACCATATTTTTGGACTATAAGTCGCACTTTTTGGGGGAGAAATTTAATTTATAAAATCAGAGACCGAGAACCGACATGTCATCTTGAAAGGCGAGTTATAGAAGTTATAGTAATAAAAACAACCGAATAGAGTGTGTCATTCGTTCGTTTTTCAATATAGAGTCAAAAATAAGAAAATGAAAAAACAACTCTTTTCTTTATTATTTGACTTTAAAATCAAAATGAAAAAACAGATAACGATTTGTTATCTGTATTTGATTTTTTGTTCACACATACACAGATATAAGACCACATGGGAATATAAAAGAAGGTTCTATGATTTAATGTTGGAAATCACATTCTATTGTCTAATTATAGTGTTTTTTATTCTTATTGTGGTATAAGAATCTGTATTGAGTATAGTTTTTATTTGGTTTAATCATTTCAATTTTCGTTTCGTGACAACATTGCGATCCGCAGACATTTTGGTTTAGGGCAAAGGCCTCAGTGCACTTATTTACATCGTAGTGTGACACGTATACAGCCAGTCAGAAAAGTCGCTCATGTTGTATGGCGCGATATGGCAAAAATAATGTTTGACTGATTGACCAATACAAAGACGGCAACCATCAATCAGTTCATTTTCCTTTCCGATTAAAAACATACATCAGTGGCTTTTAATTAAGGTCCATAACAGCTGATTTATAGCAGAGATCTGAGTCGAATAAAATCACGTTTTACTGCCTAAGGACGATACTGCCCCCTCCCCCCGAGCTACATCCTCCCATTACAACAGAAGTGACATGTGGTTCAAATACCTCAGGCTTTAGGTTCAGGTCAGACAAGTGATCATTATGGTGAAGGTCTCCAGGAAGTGCATGGAAGTCCGTGTGTGTGATTCAGGAGGCTGTCGGCTCTCGTCATTCTGAGCAGAGCCAGGGGACCTTTTGTTTGTGCGAGTGTGGAGGGGAGGAGGGAAGTGGGGAGGAGGGGTGGGGGTGGCACCTGTCCATGGAGGTCAGCCAGGCAGGCGGCACAGGGCACAGCGAGGCGAGGCACGCCAGTCTGTGACTGGTACAGAGACGGAGCCAGGAGAGAGGTGTCTGTACGCATCAGGCTAATACAGGAGACGAGAGAGGAGAGGAAGGAAGGAGAGGAGGGGAGGGGAAGGGAGGAGGGGAGAGAACATGGGGAAGAGAGAGAGCAATAGAATGGGCGGTGGAGAAGAGGAATACAGGAATGAGAGAAGGGGCATGAGAGATGAGGATGCTCCGAGAGAGGAGAGAGGAGGAGAGGAGAGGAGGAGTTTAGAGAGGAGGAGGAGAGAGGACAGAGTAGGAGGAGAGAGTAGGAGTCGTCCCGAGGCTGGGACATCACACTGGGACAAACAGCCCTGGCAGCCACACGTGTCACTGTGAGACTCTTCAACACTCGGCTCCTGAGGGGCCGAGGCGCCTCCATGTTACACTCGAACAGAGATTTTACACACAAATACTGAACTACACCTTTAAATATATCAGCACCACTAGTACTACCACAGTACTACCACAGTACTACCACAGTACTACCACAGTACTAACACTTATATTATACCAACTTCAATATTACCATTTGTGATCGTTTCCTTACTCATATCTTGTTCCAGTACTAAATTTAATATAAATTGCTGTAAAATTCCAACACTTTTGCCCCCCTGAACCCCACACACACTTCTACACTGACTTAGGCTAAGTTTTGTTTTCGTATGAACACAATATCCAACATTTGTCTCACTCCTGTGGCCAATAATCAGTATTTGCCAACATCAATATAAACAGTGGGAAAGGTACAGTATGTGAACATAATCCCTCTGTGAACAGTGTGTTGGCCTGGTGCAGTGGTGAAACGCCTCAGGAGCAGCAGGTCTGAACCCAGAGGAGGAACATGGTGCACTGGGAACTATCAGAATCAGAATCACTTTTATTCATCCCCGAGGGGAAATTTCCTTTGTTACAGATGCAACCGACCAAGAGCCTGTAGATACAAAAATAAGATAAAAACAATAAGATAAAAGATAAAATAGCTCTCTGGGAAATTAAATAGTATAGTAGAACTACTACTACTACTACTACTATAGTAGAACTACTAGTCTGGGAACATAATGTCATTTTGTTTTTTATGTTCATGTTTTGGTTTCCATTTACAGTTGCAACTCACTATTCTGCTCTAAAGAAAAAAAGAATGGCATATACAACATGTTGGAAAAAAGTAACAAATATTGTGACAAATGTCAAATATTGTGATAAATATTGGATCATTTTTCGATATCACATTGACACACTATATGGGAGAAAAAGGCACATGTGCTCTCTCACTTATACCAGTATTAGCACCAGAGCACCAGAGTTCATCCGTTTGTCGAGCTTTCTTCACTTGAATATTTCAAATGTGCATTTATTTGTGTAACTCAGTTCTACTGCCTCACTGGCGGCAACATTACACGGGTTATTTTTGTACAATATTTTCCAATTAAAGTGTGGGGCTGAGCCGTCCTCTTTCATGTGCAGCATCTGAGACATTCCCCTGATCAAACGGGCCAGAGCCGGGCCCGGCTTATTCCTCCTGGTCAAATTAGCAACACAAACACGGCCATGTTACTGCTGCAGCCGGCTAGACGGGAGCGTGGATTTGCAGCTTTTACACAGCCAATCCCACACTAGCCCCGCCCCCTCAGTCACTTCTGATTGGCTGCAGCTCATCACTGGGTCAGGGTCAAGGAGATGTCATCAGGAGTGAACACAGAACCGAGAGCTTTAGTAATGGGCACCTGCCCTTCCCCAGTTACACATTTACCCCATTATGTGTCATCACCAGAAATGGTTAAAGATCTGATCGGACACTTGGACCTTTCGCTCGCTATTCATTTTAGTTAAATGAATGTTGCTAATTAAATATCGTAACATTTGTTTTTAGAAAGATTTTCAGAAAAATACCAAATCACAGTAATGAGCAAAGACAGGAAATTAATTATAATTCTGAAGTGGGTTAACCTCGACCCTTTGTCTCAGGTTTATTAGCAGTTAAATGATGTGGGATTAAAAACATATTTGGGTTTATATTTAAAGGTGCTGGACCAGATTTATTCCATGGATCTGAGCAAAATGCATGTGTGTGTGTGTATGTATGCTGTCCTCCTCCTCTGCACCGTCTTCTGCCTTCCTGTTCTCTTCCTACAAACTCCTCCCTCTTTATTGAGTATAAGGAAGTGTGTGTTAGCATGCTAGTTGCTATAAGCATTACAGTCATTGCTCTGGTCTCTGAAAGTTGTGAACAGTGCTTATGAAGTGCAAAACAAATAACAGAAAGACAATGTGACGTTACATTAAAAAATAAAAAAAAACAGTGGTGTGGAACTTTCATGTGTGAAGAGGAGCTCGGCCTGAAACGTCACCTTGTGGTGTCACTAAAATAAAAAAACTGTGAGCTTCAAAGAACTGCATCCAGATCTTTCTTCTTTTTTTCATTATTTTTGTCTTTGGTCGCAATTTTTGTTGGATGTGCACGTCTCGATATGTCTAAAGTACTTAGAAACTCGTTGTGGTGTGTAATTTGGATGCTCAGAATGCAAAACGTAAAGTCAAGAATAATGCTGGACCACTGGAAACTGTTTCAAATGAACTACTTCCGTTTTTTCTACATTTTTAAGACAGTAAAAAGTAGACGTACAGCACCTTTAAGCTGAAATCAACGTGTAAAAAAGTTAAATTGACAGCAAATTACACGTAGTTTGTCTCTGTATATGTGTGTGTAGAACTGACTATGACCCACTTCACAACCCCGGCACACAGTGGGAATCCAGCGAGCGTCTATTATGTCCATTATGGAGCTGGAATATTCGTATCAGGCTAAAACAACACTTCAGTGTCTTTTGTTAGAAAATTGCTAATTTCCCAGAGGCAGCTTAAAAACAATAAATTATTATGAATTTTGAAAAGCGGAGTGACTTTTATGTCCTATCACGTCCTCGCAGCGCCGCCGAATTAGATGCTATCAATTAATTAGCAAAACCACGGCGGAGATGTCAAAAACACAGAGGAAAAATGTGCGGCCCATTCAGTTTGGTGACAGGATGTGCATATTTGATGGCGCGGGTTCCTCAGGCGTTTCCAGCTCGTACCTGTGAGCTGCAGGAGCCCAGAGCCCAGCGTGGGGAGGACTGTTCCACATGTGAGATCACACAGGAGACAAGGGCACAGGCAGAACTCCATACATAATGGCACTTTGCAAAAACTAATTAGAAACATCATTCAGTGACGGTTTTTGCAGGTAATTTTGCACGTTTGGTTTGATAAAATGGAAAAATGTGATATTTTAATTAGCTGCTTCAAATCTTTTTCAAAACGATTACACTAAATTGCTTTAAAGAGCTGTATTTCATTTCTGCGTCACACCGACTGCTAATGCAAAACATATTTAGATCACTACGTTCCTTTTAATGTTTGGAAAATGATCTGTTCACCGAAAACAACGGATTAACATGTTTCATAGGTTTCACTTCTGTTTTAATGTTCTACCCTGTGTTCAGAGCTCTGTCACAACACAATCAGAGAGCTCCTGATAGTGAAACTGCTGCACATAACATCAGGTTTGTGACGTTGCTGTGTACAGTTTTGTATATTTATGGAGAATTGTCACATGGGAGCGTGGGTGAGGTAGGCTTGTGGGCGGAGCATCAGACAGAATCTTACATCTAACCATAAAGAGGGTTCAAACAGGGCGCAGGGGAGATTGCTAAATTACTCAAACACGCATGGATGACTCTAAAACCTCTTCAGACATGGTTGGAAAAAAAAAAAAAAAAAAGGATTCAACTGTGATAAATCTTGCAGCCATATCAGAGGCATTTTGAATTTTCATGAAATTCATTTTTTTTTTACATTACAAACACAACGTTCGGACACTATTTGTCAAATTTAGGATGAGAACAGTGTATTTATTGTTTATTTGATAGGGACAGATACAATAAACGTAGATCATTGATGCATGTACCGCAGAGTTTATTGGGGGTGTATTGCCTTGAGTCTGACAATACGATACATATCATGATGTGCATGTCACGATTCGATATATCACGATATATCCCAATAATAAAACAATGGATGATATATCGTAATTTATCAATACCGTATTTTCCGGACTATAAGCCGCTACTTTTCTCCCAGGCTTTGAACCGTGCGGCTTTTAGTGCGGAGCGGCAAAATTTTGGATTTTTCTTCCACGGCTAGGGGGCGCTCTAACCGGAATTTCAAAAACAAGACAGACGGAGAAGAATACGCTACTTTTAATTTAGCAGATATAACACGCACGACAAATTACTAACTGGTAATTATTTTCAAATCCTCGCCCCTTCATCATGAAAAGCACGAAGGAGTTTGTATGATGCAAGTTTTAAGTTGAAGGCATCGATCTTGCTCCAGGAAGGAAACCGCTGTAGAGCCCTGCACCCGCGGGACCCACGGGACCAACACAAAACAGTGCAGGACCATGGATGTAATAAGAGCATCTGAAAGAACATTCTGAAAGAACATTCTGAAAGAACATTCTGAAAGAACATTCTGAAAGCTTATTGTGGGCGTGGGCGGGAGCGCGACCGCACGACACGGGAGCGGGACTGAAAATTGTGTCCCGCAGACCTCTGCCGTGCTGCTGCTGTAAGCTCGGCGTCACCGGAGATGATTAAAGTGACTTGTGGTTTCACTGCACAGGAGAAATGAAGGTCAATTACCGGTTCTTTTCCGTTTTTGACCTCGTTTTAATCAGCACAGTTGCTGTCGTGTTAAAAGGCACTGTTCAGAAAGAATCTGTTCAGGTACATAAATGTACATTTACAGTACAAAATCGTTCTGTATGTGCAGTAAATATCTCATTTTCCAACATAGACATCAGCGGCTTATAGCCCGGTTGCGGCTTGTATAACTTTATTCTTAATATTTTAGAAAACAGAGTAGATGCGGCTCATATACCGGTGCCTCTATAGTCCGGAAAATACGGTAATTACTTCTATTATTATTGTCAACTACACCTTCCTGAGAACAAAATAGTATAAATATAATTTATTTTTAAATCATGAGAACTAATGAATTTTAGTGAAGAATATTTAAAAGATCGATCCAGATGTATTTTGAATCGACTGGAGAATATATCATGATATATCACTGAATCAGTTTTTTTCTTACACCCCCAGTGTTTACAGCCATGGCTCATTCGTAGCACCTCTCCCCAGAAGGGCCTTTAACAGTTAAGTCAAATAAAAAGTTGAACATTAACAGTAAAAACCAAAAAAATGTCCAGAAACCATTAAAAACAAAAAAACGGAATCGTAATGTGCATCGCAATGAGCACCGTTTTTTTTTTCTTTTTAAATGATGGCTGACCAAAAACACATATTATTATTGTTATTATTATTATTTATTTTTTTGGCATGGGATCATATTTGAGTCGTACAATATTGCTTCCTAAACCCCGTCCTGTGGTGACACTGAGCTATGATCAGTGATAAAAGTGGGTCGTCTCTCTTCTCCTGACTTGTATGTATCTGCTGACACCTTCTCCTCTGCTCACACATTTCCATAAGCCTGCTCTAATGTGTGCTCAGTATTCCTCGCACACGCCGACCGCTCTCTCTCTTTCTCCGATAAGCCCTCCCTCCCTCTCTCTCCATCTTTTTCCCCTCACTGCTCTGCTCTCTCCCTTTCTTTCCCTCGTCGCTGCTCACCTGACTCTCCTTCCCTCACGCTCCCTCTCCGTCTCCCTCTCCTCTCCCTCCTCATGATCTCATATCCTGTCTCCCCTCCATCACAAAGCCACGATTGTGCGCCGCCCGATTATTATTCCTCCAGAAAATAAATTTAAAAAAAACAACAGCAGCCAAACAAAGTGCACTCTGGCCTGGCTCTGTGGTGCCGGCTGGAGTTCGGCGGTACACAGCGGTGCTCTGGGCGAACCCGTCTGCATTCCGCCGATAACATTGACTCAACAAAACCAGCTTTAATGTGAGAATAAGCCTGAATCCTGAAGGGGCTCGGCTCATGTGTCACTTCTCCTTGTTGGGCTTGTTTGTTTGGTGGAAACTTGGAAGAAAAGTGTGACAAGGAGAACCGGAGCTATGGGGAGTCCGGACAGCGGGGGGATCCGAGGACGCTAATCTTTTCCTGGGTTCCGTCAGAGGCGGAGCAGCCGGTGGTTGTCAGCGCGACCATTGTTTTAGAATGGGATTTGTTGGTGATGAAGCAGCCCAGTTATTGACTGTGGATTGACTCAGTTTGACCCCAGAGGTTTGACATTGCCTCTCATTGTTCGGCTGAGCCCCTGCTCCTCGGATGCATGGGAACAATCACTCCAGCCTGTTTGGACCGTGCTGTGGTGGGAGCAGATCACAGGAAACACAGACCGGCCACAGGTCATGGACTGTGATGTGGACAATAGTTTGAAAGGAAAAAGTAAATAAAGAAATGAATAGGTTTGAGTCGGCACAGCGTTTGGACGAACGTTTAAGGTGCACTGTGTAACTTTTCTGATGGGGGATGCGTCAAATGCTTTTCTCCATGGAGATGTTTGGTTTGTCCATAATGTTTGGCAGCATGGTGTTAAAGGTTTCTATCGTCACGGAGACCAAACCAGATCAAATTAGAAAGACGACCCCACTCACAGTCAGAATGTTTGTTTTTATAGGTATTTTTGAGCTATAAAACCTCCTTAATGTCATGTGGAACGTCCTAACAGAGCAATGACATATCCATAGAAACAAGAAGGTGATGGACGCTAGAGCTGGGCGGTATGACCAAAAATTGTTATCACGGTATTTTTTTTAATTATCACGGTATCACGGTATTTAACGGTATTTTTGTCTTTGGCTAAGTGGAGTGTGATAGAGTTGGTAATATCATTCCAACGTCTCGCTCGGGCGCGGCTCCGCGCACCCGCGCTCTCGCCCGTGTCACAAAACACTACACAGACGGTCCCTTTAGCAAACGCGCCTACCAGGGACGTCTGTGTAGTGTTTTGTGCTGCAGTGCCAACGTTACGCAGAGATTGGGGAGAAGATGCAGATTTTACTTTCTACTCAACTCGCTATCCTTACCTGGCTTGTTGGCTTGTTTGGTGTAACACTGAAAAACAGCCCCCGCTCAATCTACCGCTGTGCGACGTTCCGCCGCTCTGTGTTGCCGACATATGCGCGCACACACGGTATGGCGGTAAATAAAAAATTCATATCATAAAAATAAAAATTACCGGTATACCGGTTCAAACGGTATACCGCCCAGCCCTAATGGACGCCCAACCGAAAAGTTACTCAGTGCATCTTTAAGTGACAGTTTGAGTGAGCGCTGAAGGACAAAGTCGGTCTTGTGCTCTTCTACAGCTCTTGGATGCAGCTCTTTACCAGACTTTGGTTGAACATGTGAATAAAGTGTCAGAACACATCTGGTTCTGGTAAATACTTTGTGACTTCCAACTAGGGATGGGCTGATGACTATTTGATAATTGATCATTAAGAATTTTGTCGATCACGTTAATTTTAATTGACAAACCGAACGTAGGTGTCTGTGCGTAACGTAGCGTAAGGAGTTGAGGCTGTGTCTCACAGCACAAACACTGGAGCTGTGGCCTCACAGTCCCACGTCTCAGCTCTGGCTCCTTGGAGATCACTATATCCCCCAGAGTGTGTTTACCTGCACATCAGTGTCCCGGTTATGATCTTTTTTTTTTTTTAGTATCTCAGTTTCGCATGTATATGCAGTATCTCCAATGCAACATCGGCACAGAACAGACTCCCCAGCCTCATCACATCCTCTGTCACAGAAAGAACACTCATATTCCACTGAGTCGCGTTTTTAGTCCAACAGAAGCTGAACCACATCAGCACAAGGAAAGAGCTGCTTTTTTTGCTTACCGTTTATGCAAATGAGCCATGCGATTTTAAGTTTTGTTTCTGTAAAACGTAAACAAATGTTTAAAGCTGCATTAAACACATTCTGATCTCACACGGGCTGGAGTGGCTCTATAGGGATTATGGTTCATTTGTTGTAAAGTTTATTTATGCAGATTAGTAAGAGTAATAACTGTGATGATAATTTTAATAGAAAATGTTTATGATTAATCAAAAATTGATCATTAATTTTCCTGACATCGATGAAGAAAATGTAATCGAATGCCCGTCCCGACTTCGAACATCTCAAAGAGAAAAGCAAATGAACAAACAGGTGCAGAGTACAACAAAGGGGCAAGAAACAAGTGCATTTTAACTGCACATATGTGGTGAAGAGCAGCTGATGTGGGTGTTTCATGGTCTGTGTTGATACGGATTATTTAGAGACCAGAGCAACTGATGCAACTTTTTTCTTCAGGAATCAGGGTGAAATACATGTCCAGACGACAGGGAAATTGGACAGGAAGAGTAAATTGAAATAGAAAATTGTAGGACGACACTCAACATCTGTCCAGAAACTAAGAATGAAATATAGTCCTCTGAATAACTCTGGCATGTTTATTTTGCAGTCTTGAATAATGTGCACTGTGCCTGAATAAAGAAATGATTCAAAACAAAGGAAGAAAATCCATATTAAAAAAAAATATTCTTTCAGATACAAAATCGGGATATTGAAGTCAATTCTAGGACAAAAACCAGGAATGTTCATGAATCCAAAAGTATTTTACGTTGCTTATGTCATTCATGGAATTCTGGAATCAGAGCCTGAACGGAAGCTCTGATGAGATAAAATGACACTTCTTTGTAGATCACTTTCTGTAGTTGAAGCGGTAGTGCACATAACACCGGGGCCCACATTCTCCCTGGAACTCCGCTCGCCGTTCACAAAGAGGCATTGTGCAAAAGGCTCATTCCAAAGCATTGGCTCAGAGTTTATCAGTCAAACTCATGCCTCGCATACCTTCCACCGCCTCCACCGCTCGCACATCCACAGTCCACACACACAGTCCGCACACAGCGCACTCTGTTCACGTGTGCACAGCCGTTACTCACAGCACCGCCCGAGTCCGGAGATGTGCTCACGAGGAGGAAGAGGAGGTCAGCTCAAGATACCGGACCGCAGATACTCGCCCCAAAGTCGGGTTGCGAGATTAATCGTGATCGAAACTGGACGCAATTAGGATATCGCGAAGGTTGTGTAATATCTTCCACAAGCAACACAATCTCCTCTTATTCTGCTTAAAACTGTCAGTCCTGTAGTTGGGATCTGTGCTCTGAAATGTGATACTTGTATTAGTCAGTTCAGATTTCAGTGCAAATTCTGCAGAAAGTCAACAGTCCCGAGTTCTCAAGAATAACGCCAATTAAGGACGTGTGCAACATGTGTTAAGTTATTATTGCACAGATGTGATGTTCATTTCATGACAAAATGTATTGAAAAGGCTGCTTAGTTAACTGAAAATATGTGTGTTTTCTGGGTGCTTGGGACTCATCCTATTTTTCTTTGGAATATTCCACAGTTAGGCATTAAAATTTCTCGATCTCCATGGAGACAAGCGGGTGACGCATCCAGGCCAAGTCACAGGTCAGATCTGTTTCCACGGACACAGAGATCAATTGTCGATAAGAATTTAAGCCACTGTGAGGCAGAGCTTTTTTAACACTGCACAGAGTTAAAACTAAACATGTCCTGATCAAGATTTTTTGGCTTCCGAGCTGATTTTTTTTAAGGACTGCTCTTTCCGATACTGATCCGATACCTTTTTGTGTAGTGTCGTGAAGGAAGTTTGTACCTTGGCTCCAAAAAGTCCATTAGACGACAAAAGCCGATGTTTTCCACGACGGACAGCGGTGGAGAGTCTAAAGCGATGAATTCAACAATCCTGTGTTATTGTCTTAGACTTGTCGCCATTTCGACATAGCTTTTCTCTTCTTTGAAACACCTCCGCCAGTGCTGCTGTGGCTTTGCGCTTGTAAATCTCAAACTTGTCTAAATAATTCTTTTGTATGTGACGAACTGGCAGTGTTAAAGTTTGTTTGCAGCGATTGTCGCTGTTTGACTCTCATTTTGTTGCAGTGAAAAGTCCCACACAGTGGACATGGTGGCGTTTTGATTTACAGCTGCCGTAAAGCGCGTCAATGCTGCAAAAACATGTAAATATCGGATGGGGACAGCCCTAGTTAAACCAACACTGGCAGCTATGATTAGCCTGGTTTCAGTGGAAGAGCTTTAGCATAGATCAATGCTCCACTTGTTAGGGACTGCGGATGGAAAATAGCTTTTTTGCTAAATCTCGTGCAAAACATCTCCTCTTTTCTAAGATGAATGTGTTGTACATGGTCCCTGACAAATAATAAACTAAACTAAACTAAAATTTTCCAGTGTTCCCAGGTCCAACAGCTCCATGTGTCTGTGCGGCTGATGGTGCCACAGGCTGATGGACACTGGCTTTAGCGCTCTCACCTCACGTACACATACACACACATACACATACACACACACATGCTCTCACACATACACACACATACACATGCTCTCACACATACACACACATACACATGCTCTCACACATACACACACACACACATACACATGCTCTCACACATACACACACATACACATGCTCTCACACATACACACACATACACATGCTCTCACACATACACACACATACACATGCTCTCACACATACACACACATACACATGCTCTCACACATACACACACATACACATGCTCTCACACATACACACACATACACACACATACACATGCTCTCACACATACACACACATACACATGCTCTCACACATACACACACATACACATGCTCTCACACATACACACACATACACACACTCTCACACATACACACACATACACACACATACACATGCTCTCACACATACACACACATACACACACATACACACACATACACACACATACACACACATACACACACATACACATGCTCTCACACATATACACACATACACACACATACACACACATCAAAGCTGTGTGTGCATAGGCTGCATTCAGCGGTTAATCCTGCGTTCCTTTGATAAGAGTGTCGGGGTTTATTTCAGAGGTGGTGGAGCAGTACCAGACAGAGGAGACACAGGTGCACTATGGGACTGTTTTGGTGGAGGGGCCATAGATGTGTTATTTCGCCTGGAATGCTCCGTAGTACGGCATTAAATCTCCAGATCTGTGGGGAGGCTCATATTAAATCTCATATTGGAGCAGTCCGACAGCACGGCAGGAAGACTGAACAATGGTTAAACTGCGGGTCAATAACAGTCCAGTTCAGACACTAAACTCTATTCAGCGTGAGACGTTTCAGAGGCAAAATTAAGTTAAGAAATGCTTAGCCAAAATGTAAAGCTAAAACTGATGACATCAAAAGTAATAGTAAAGTTATTTTCCTTCAGATGCACACGGCCCTATTATTAAACTTAATGATACTGAAACTTGTCCGTATGGCAACAGCACAGGACTAAACACACGGGGCGGTGGTGTTGCCCGTTCGTGTTTTGCTCTCTGGATCAGTGGTGTCGGGAATAGGCGGCTCTGGCCTCACTGGAGCTCCCCTCACGCGCTCGGCCTGACCTTCCCTGGCCTGGGCTCACACTGTTTACCAGCTGCTTGTGTCTCTGAGCGGCTCCAGTTTCATAACGTCAGCACAAGGAAATGTAGGCCGCCCGTCTCCCCCCTCCACCTGCCCCGGACCACAGGGGGCGCAAGCTGCCCCTCGACTCACTGCAAACACCAGCTAATAAAACTTTAAATCCTGTCACATCAGAAGGGTCAGTGTTCCAGAATGGAGGAAAGTGGAGCAGACACGTTTTCAATAAAGGAATTGTCACATCTAAATGCTGCTGGTTTTAAGAACTTCTGAATATCCAGGGTACACATATTAGTTTAATTAGAATTATGTTTTCTGGCCTCAAAATTGTATCTGAGCTTCACAAAAATTATTATTATTTATGGTGAAATGTTAAGCATTTACAAATTAAATCTAATCTCTCTCAGCTCAGAGTTTGGCGCTTCGCTCATCGATTCTGTACAAATGTTGTCAGTCCCCTGTGTTAAGTTGTTTAAGCAGCCAAAAGTGTTTTGATACTGACAGATCCTGTGTGTCTTTGGCTAATAATCATGTCCGTCTGAACTCGGGGAGATTCACCGGTGAGACTCACATATTTGTAAAGGATTGAGGATGTGCGTATTCTGGATCAGGTAAGTAAAACCTCATAATCAGATTTTTTTTGTTATTGTCGATCATATTCTCCAGTAAAATAAGTAATGCAAATAAAATAATTTGTGATTAATCCCACTTTCCCCATTGAAACTGAACTTCACTTTTGCCTCCAGCTGCCTCTGGAACTGATACTCTGCATCTGACCTCATCAACATTCCCTGGGGTGTGATGCCAGCTGTAGGCACTGCTCTCTCTGTGCTTTGGACCTTAATCTGAGTTTTGTGTAACACAATCTGACCATAAAGAACGGATTTAGATTTAACTACAACAGGTGAGCAGATTCATGCGGCTAAACAAACCCCTCTCAAATAACATGACAGTCACATGCTAGCTAGCATTAGCCAATAGTTTTTTAGTGAGTCACTCATGTTTGACCGACCACAGGCTCCTGGAAATGTGATGATTAATCCATGTTTTTGTTTTTTTTGTTTTTCTCTGAGACAATGTTTTTGCTGACTTTTTTTTGTCAGCATTTGCTAGTGTGCATTGTGTCACCATGGTAACCGCTGAACGTTTCACCATAGACATACAGGAAGAACAGCCCCAGTGTGATGTCATGGCGAAGTATCACTGCAGACTGTTGTACATTACAGATGTTTACAGGTGTATACGGGACAGTCACGTGCACTAATGCCCCTCAAGGTCACGCCAATGACACACGCCCGTCCTGCCAGCGCCCGCCCCCCGTCCTGCCCCGGTGCCAGCGCCACAGATAGCATTTAATTGAAGGTTGAAGTTATCAGATGGCAGCGCGCCTCGCCTGTCACTCACAGAGCCCGAGCGCCGCATCGCTGACGACATCAGGAAGAGGCTTTGAAGAAGGGAGGAGAGAGGGAGGAGAGAGGGAGGAGAGGGACAGAGGAAGGGACAGGACATCCACATGGAATTATTCACTGAAAACCAGAACACAGAAGACAGAGGGAAATGTGGGTCTGTAGAGCTGCCAGATTCATCGCGATGGCACTGAAATCGCTATTTGAACCGAGACAATTAATCGCAAAGGCTGCAGTATTTGAAGCATCACCATTTCCTCCACAAACTAAATATCCTGTTTTATTCTACAAAAAAAAAACTAAAACAAAAAACAGCTAACCGTGTAGTTTAATTGTGGTTTACCTTTAACCTGCTCTGAAATGGTTCAGATTGCTTTCTTTTCAATTCTTCTGGACGTGTTGAAAATTAACTTTGCACAAAATCCTATTTTTAAAACGTACGGCGCAAATCTTATCACAATATCAGAAAAATCTCCATTAAACACTGTCCTATGCCATGTGTGAGGGAAACATTTGTGTAGTTTGTTATATAATGCAGATCAAAACACATTTTACTCCACAAATCAAAAATACATTTAAATAATATTTAAAACTAAATCAAATGAAAACAGAATAAAAGGTGGATGTGGTAAAGCGCCTTTAACCCTGCTGTACAGCTGTGACCCTGTTTAACCCGTTGGCCAGACCCAGACGGCCGTGTTGAATCTGCCATGAGGCTCAAGCTTAAACACAAAACTCCTGACGTGAAGCGCTGGATAAAAAGCGTAGAAGGCCGGTGTCAGGAGTGTGATATTTCTGCCTTGTTTGGGAGCGCTGTTGACGGGCGGATAAGAGAGGGGAAGGCTGTGACAAATCCGGGCTGGCAGGTGAATGAAGCCAAGAACACAAAGCATGTCTGGCGGCGCAGCGTGCCCGGCTTTCTTGGGAGGAACTGGAATTGCATCACACGTATTCCTCTTGGATGTGTGACGTGCCCGAGCGGACAGGGACGTGCCAGTCTGTAATGATGGGCATCCTGGCCTCCTCTGGCGTGAGAAGTGACACGGGCAGGACTAGAGCAGGACTAGAGCGGGACTAGAGCGGGACTAGAGCGGGACTAGAGCGGGACTAGAGCGGGACTAGAGCGGGACTAGAGCGGGACTAGAGCGGGACTAGAGCGGGACTAGAGCGGGACTAGAGCGGGACTAGAGCGGGACTAGAGCGGGACTAGAGCGGGACTAGAGCGGGACTAGAGCGGGACTAGAGCGGGACTAGAGCAGGACTAGAGCAGGACTAGAGCAGGACTAGAGCAGGACTAGGGCGGGACTAGAGCGGGACTAGAGCAGGACTAGAGCAGGACTAGAGCAGGACTAGAGCAGGACTAGAGCAGGACTAGAGCAGGACTAGAGCAGGACTAGAGCAGGACTAGAGCAGGACTAGAGCAGGACTAGAGCAGGACTAGAGCAGGACTAGAGCGGGACCAGAGCGGGACCAGAGCGGGACTAGAGCGGGACTAGAGCGGGACTAGAGCGGGACTAGAGCGGGACTAGAGCGGGACTAGAGCAGGACTAGAGCAGGACTAGAGCAGGACTAGAGCGGGACTAGAGCGGGACTAGAGCGGGACTAGAGCGGGACTAGAGCGGGACTAGAGCGGGACTAGAGCGGGACTAGAGCGGGACTAGAGCGGGACTAGAGCAGGACTAGAGCAGGACTAGAGCAGGACTAGAGCAGGACTAGAGCAGGACTAGAGCAGGACTAGAGCAGGACTAGGGCAGGACTAGGGCAGGACTAGAGCAGGACTAGAGCAGGACTAGAGCAGGACTAGAGCAGGACTAGGGCAGGACTAGAGCAGGACTAGGGCAGGACTAGAGCAGGACTAGAGCTGGACTAGAGCGGGACTAGAGCGGGACTAGAGCGGGACTAGAGCGGGACTAGAGCGGGACTAGAGCGGGACTAGAGCGGGACTAGGGCAGGACTAGAGCAGGACTAGAGCAGGACTAGAGCAGGACTAGAGCAGGACTAGAGCAGGACTAGAGCAGGACTAGGGCAGGACTAGGGCAGGACTAGAGCAGGACTAGGGCAGGACTAGAGCAGGACTAGAGCAGGACTAGGGCAGGACTAGAGCAGGACTAGAGCAGGACTAGAGCAGGACTAGAGCAGGACTAGGGCAGGACTAGAGCAGGACTAGGGCAGGACTAGAGCAGGACTAGAGCTGGACTAGGGCAGGACTAGGGCAGGACTAGAGCAGGACTAGAGCAGGACTAGAGCAGGACTAGAGCAGGACTAGAGCAGGACTAGGGCAGGACTAGAGCAGGACTAGAGCAGGACTAGAGCAGGACTAGGGCAGGACTAGGGCAGGACTAGAGCAGGACTAGAGCAGGACTAGGGCAGGACTAGAGCAGGACTAGAGCTGGACTAGGGCAGGACTAGGGCAGGACTAGAGCAGGACTAGAGCAGGACTAGAGCTGGACTAGGGCAGGACTAGAGCTGGACTAGGGCAGGACTAGAGCAGGACTAGAGCAGGACTAGAGCAGGACTAGGGCAGGACTAGGGCAGGACTAGAGCAGGACTAGAGCAGGACTAGGGCAGGACTAGAGCAGGACTAGGGCAGGACTAGAGCAGGACTAGAGCAGGACCAGAGCGGGACTAGAGCAGGACTAGGGCAGGACTAGAGCAGGACTAGAACAGGACTAGAGCAGGACTAGAGCAGGACTAGAGCAGGACTAGAGCAGGACTAGAGCAGGACTAGAACAGGACTAGAGCAGGACTAGAGCAGGACTAGAGCAGGACTAGAGCAGGACTAGAGCAGGACTAGAGCAGGACTAGAGCAGGACTAGAGCAGGACTAGAGCAGGCCGAGTGCACCGGCTCCACTCCTCTAGGTGTTAGTGGATTAAAAGGAGCTCTTGTACCTGATTTGTACTGTATGTGTTCTACTCAAGATAAATAAACGCTCTTTACGTCATGCATCCTTCGGTAAAAGCTGCTAAATATGAACAATGGCTGTAAAAATAACATTGATTTTACAACACAATTTCTCAGGTAAAAACTAACACAGAACCTATGAGCCGGGTCACCGCTTTTCGTCATGAAAAGGAATAATGGGAAATCAACTGCCAAATACTATTCCAGACACCTGATTTGCATTTTTAAAAGGAACAGAAAAGCAAGTGGGAGACACAGATTGCCACGAACCCAGACGGTAGTTTGTGTGTCATGGTGCAATAACACAGCCACAGAAAGGACTACGTAAGTGTGGCTGGGCTAAAAGCTCAAACTAAAGCATGTTGAACGGGCCCTTTAATTCTTCATAACATTATTTTATTGGTATTATAAGTATTTATATGAACCACAGCAGAGGAGAAGGCCTGGAGAGAGCTAGCTGGAGTCGAGACAATAACACAAATCACTCTGCTGTTTACCAGAACTGTTCTGCACTTTTCTTTTTTAACATCAGGCATCTGTGCTCATGTTTCCACGGATCTGAGCAAAACTGTCTGCTCCACCACAGACATATTGTTTTTGCAAACATCACACAGGGCAGTCAGAGCAGATCACACAACGGGTCAGCTCCATATCATTCAAACTGTTTTTAGTTTTGTTTTTTTCATGGGCTTTAAGAGGAAGAGAGGCGATTAACACCAGAAAAGATGAAAATGAGAATAAAATGTTTAATACTGATATTTGGGCAGGTAATGCAGGTTTCCTTTTAGACTTTGCATTTAAATTAGCAACGAGAACCAATGTGGTGTCTGATAACCAAGAAGTGTGTGTTAGCATGCTAGTCGTTAATATTATAGCGATGGCAAAACTCTGTTCTGGACCATGAGAGTTGAGAAAACGGATCACAGTGATTAAACAGGATGTCCTGAATGCATAAGGTAAGTGAGGAATCACTCTGGACCACTACAAACTGGTCAAGATAAATCTGTTGTGTTTTTCCACAGTTCTGAAGATGTCGGACACGGCCCTTTTCACTCCCTGGAGCCTGGGGTTCGAGTTTCAAAAGCGCTCTCACTGCCACATCATTCCTGTTTTAGTTAACAGAGTCAACAAGTGCTGGGGAGCACAGGTGGGCTCCTCCTGGAGGTCCTGCAGGAGCACAGTCCTCAGAGAAGGATGGGTCTCAGAGGAAATGAGAGGGAAATGCTGTAATGGCCTCTTATCGAGCACATCATAGGCTCATTATAGCCGCAGCATTAGCAGTTAGCCAAGCGCAGTTTGATTAGCCAGAGCAGGTCTGCAGCGTTTTCAACCTCTACAGCTCCAGTGTACTATCAGCACATGGAGGCGTGTTTTAACAGGAGCTCTGTTTGGGCCGTAATGAGGAAATTCCACTGTTGCAACACAAAGCTCAGGAACAGCAGGAGGGCAGAGATATGCAATCAAAATATACAAAAAATAGTTATAAAAAGACTAGGTATACAAGACTGCTCTTTTAAATGTCAGTTACTATTAAGACCTCTGTGTAATCCCTCAGGTGTCCAGGTCGGCTCCGTCGCAAAAGAAAATGCAATTCTGTCAAAAAAAAAAAAAAAAATTCCAGTTGAGAGAATTCCCATTTTCATTTGCAGTGTGTCACGTGTTAAAGCAGCACTGCGTACATTTTCTGGAGAAGGTCCACAACCTGTTCAGTCGCCATGGAGATGTTAATGCTTTGGTTTAAATGGTCCACAGTTTGGCATTAAACCGATCTGCTTTGCATTTATTCAACTCCAGGTGTCATTTATTGCTCAAAATATCTCAGAAAACATTCATTCTCACCATAACTGGGATCACCTCTCCACAAATCTGATTTGTAATTTGTCTCGCAAGTCTCCATGAAGATTCTTAAGTCCATGGCTATACTGTGGAACATTCTAAGCATCTCCATAGAGACACGTAGGCGACGGACCGTCCACCAGACCAGTTAACAGAGTGCAGCTTTATCCTCTCGAACTGCACGTATTTCTTCATCTTTAAGGACAGAACATGTTTGATCATTTCATCTTTGGAGTCAGAATTTGGTGATTTGTGAGACTACAGCTGGTCCAATGTTACAACAGCAGTGACTGGACAGTTCACGGTGCTGCTTCCAGAAACATGTGAGGACTCCTGAGAGAGAGGTGATGATGGATCTGCACGGTGCTACAGCAGAACTACTTGGTGTATTCAGTCAAAATTGCAACAGAACTCAAAACTAATACAAGAATCTAGGGTTGTCAAAAGTATCATTTGAGCAGGTAAAAAAGTCCAATTCACAGGACAGAAACGAACCTTCCCGAATCACTTTAAAATGATCTTCCTATTGTGTATTCAATTCTCTAACTACGATTCCGATTCGATTTCCGTACGGGCGGCACACACCCCGGCACCCACGGGTCGGAGGCGGTGGGTAAACTCGAGATCTCTGTCCAAAGCGTGTTATGTTTATGGCGCCTCAGCACTTTTCAAAGAGCACAAAAGTAGCAGTAAAAATCCATTTGAGGCCAGCCGCTGATTTCCCCCGGCCCCGGCTCACGGCTATAAATATCAGTGCGATTTGGCATTTTACTCTTTTCCTTTAATGACCGAGCGTCCGGAGTGAGCTTCTGTACAATTCAGTGTGTGTTATGCCTGTGTGCAGAGGTGGAAGAGCAGCTAAAAGATTTACTCAAACTGTGTAATGTTACCTCCAAATAATATTACTGAAGTAGAAGTTCAAAGTAGTAGAAATTACTGAAGTAAGACTAAAGCATATTTGGGGAATAGTACTATAAACAGCAACTGATTTATAATTTGAAGGACAAAATGTACAATAATGTACAAAAGTGTTATTTTTTCAGGACAGACACAAAAATTAGACAAACTAAATCATAGCAAAAGTTGAAATCATTTCAAAGCTTTTGTCACTTGTAGACTTTGAGTTGAGTACCCACAACTTTTACTCAAATAAGAGTACTGCTACTTCAGTAACAATATGACTTAAGTAGAAGTAAAAGTATGCTAAGAGAAAAGTACTCTGAAAAGTAACACTTCTTTAAGGTGGCCCAGTGCAAATAATAATAATAATAATAATAATAATAATAATAATAATCATAATCATAATCATAATCATAATCATAATACTAATAGTGTGTGTGTGTGTGTGCGTGTGCGTGCGCTGATGCCTCTTGGCCACCAGGGGGAGGTGTCATTAATTTAGTGGTGCAGCTGGTAAACAGAAGCAGTGAGTTCTACTAGTGTGAGTTACAGCGGAGGGCAGAGCAGAGGGCAGAGGGAGGGCAGAGGGAGGGCAGAGGGAGGGCAGAGGGAGGGCGTAGGGCAGAGGGAGGGCACAGCGGGTCAGGCTGGTACAGAGCTGGGTCCTGGCACCCCACAGCACTGAGAGGGAGGGGGTCATCTGAGCTTTCAGAACTATTGCAACATGTGTAAGAAGATCTTTTTACAGTTTCATATTGTGGATATGTTGGGTTCATGTGACATCAGAACATTCTAGAGTTAAATGACCTGCAGCACTGGTATGAACTCTCAGCTGGAGTTAACTCTACCTCTTCTAGTTTATGGTTCATTTCTCTCTAATTACTGGGCCTCTCTACATGAAACAAAAACTGGCACAAAGTTCAGCGTCTTCACTGTCAGTAAGGGCTGCAATTAATGACTATTTTGCTAATCATGCTTAATTAATCTTGTAATTATTCTTTAAATGTGTCAGTTCGTCGCTCAGATTGCCCATGTGACATTTGTCCGAGTTTGTGCCCAGATCAATCTGAGGTGAAGCTGGAGGACGTCCTGGTGTTTTCATCAGAAACACTGCGTTTACACATTTCCTGTCACTCATGTGCACTTCCTCATCTGAGTCATATTATATAAATATAAAGCATTATTTGATTACTGAAATATTTGAGAACTATTTCTATAATCAATTAGTTGCAATTAAGTATAGATGAACAAAACTATTTCTTTTTTTGCCATAATAGTTTCAGAAAGTGGTGCCATTATTCAACCCCAAAGACGTGTTTCAGTTTAAAGGACTTTAAACCATAACATTATGAAGACAAGTTTGTGGGTTTGATCCCAAACAAAGAATGAAAAAGAGAAACATTTGTGGATCAGAAGTTTGTACTTTCTTTAAAACTGAATCTTATTATAATGAGTTTCAGCTTCCTGTTCTATGGAGTCATTTTGAGGACTGTTGACTATTCAAAAATGATCAGATTCTCTGTTGAATTGTCTATTGCTTTTTATAGTTCTGAACATAGGGAGACCCCGACCTCCATCTGAAATGACGGCATCATCAGAGTTCAGAGAGTTTCCACTCCTGTCAATAACCTTTTGCAGTTGGTGATGCAAACGCTCCACTAACACAGGGCTACCTTAAAAATGGACCGATACTTTAAAAATGTCACATTTCAACCTAGAAATGAAATGAAAAGACACATTTTATTTTTGGCATGGGCACAAGTCCCCAGCTCACACAGCTGGCCACGCACACACAATCCGACTCCAGCGAGACACAATATGATTTAATGTGTAAATAAGACGACAGATTTGCTTATGCACAATGTCCTTTACTTTACCCACGGCTCAGTGCTTTATCATCCCCAAACTCAAACTGTCACAGGCAGAATTGGCTGATTTATAAGCCAGGTGCCCTTCCAGTAGCATCTAGCCACACATATTTTGAACATATATTATATTCTCGTAGTTGACTGGAGGATTACGCAAACATGCTTTTTTAGAGAGCACAGAGAGCACAGAGAGCACAGAGAGCACAGAGGGCACAGAGGGCACAGAGGGCACAGAGAGCACAGAGAGCACAGAGAGCACAGAGGGCACAGAGAGCACAGAGAGCACAGAGAGAGCACAGAGAGAGCACAGAGAGCACAGAGAGAGCACAGAGAGAGCACAGAGAGCACAGAGAGCACAGAGGGCACAGAGAGCACAGAGAGCACAGAGAGCACAGAGAGAGCACAGAGAGCACAGAGAGAGCACAGAGAGCACAGAGAGCACAGAGAGCACGGAGAGCACGGAGAGCACAGAGAGAGCACAGAGAGCACAGAGAGAGCACAGAGAGCACAGAGAGAGCACAGAGAGCACAGAGAGCACAGAGAGCACAGAGAGCACGGAGGGCACGGAGAGCACAGAGAGCACAGAGAGCACAGAGAGCACAGAGAGAGCACAGAGAGCACAGAGAGCACAGAGAGCACAGAGGGCACAGAGGGCACAGAGAGCACGGAGAGCACAGAGAGCACAGAGAGCACGGAGAGCACGGAGAGCACGGAGAGCACGGAGAGCACAGAGAGCACGGAGAGCACAGAGAGCACAGAGAGCACAGAGAGCACAGAGAGCACAGAGAGCACAGAAAGCACAGAGAGAGCACAGAGAGCACAGAGGGCACAGAGAGAGCACAGAGAGCACGGAGAGCACGGAGAGCACAGAGAGCACAGAGAGCACGGAGAGCACAGAGGGCACGGAGGGCACGGAGGGCACAGAGAGAGCACAGAGAGCACGGAGAGCACGGAGAGCACAGAGAGCACAGAGAGCACAGAGAGCACAGAGAGCACAGAGGGCACAGAGGGCACAGAGAGCACAGAGAGAGCACAGAGGGCACGGAGAGCACAGAGAGCACAGAGAGCACAGAGAGAGCACAGAGAGAGCACAGAGAGAGCACAGAGAGCACAGAGAGCACAGAGAGCACAGAGAGAGCACAGAGAGCACAGAGAGCACAGAGAGCACAGAGAGCACAGAGAGCACAGAGAGAGCACAGAGAGAGCACAGAGAGCACAGAGAGCACAGAGAGCACAGAGAGCACGGAGAGCACAGAGAGCACAGAGAGCACAGAGAGCACAGAGAGAGCACAGAGAGAGCACAGAGAGCACAGAGAGCACAGAGGGCACAGAGAGCACAGAGAGCACAGAGAGCACAGAGCCGCCTGTCGCCTCTTTGTCCATGTGTGGAGGTGCTTCAACAGTGCAGAGCTATTAGTGGAACAGCCACTTGAAGCTAATGAGGGGCCAGTGGAAGGGGCAGCGCTCTGTGGGCTCCTCTGACTCCCCACAGTGGGTACTCTCTGACACTACTGTGCAGTGTGTGGAGCTGGGTACTCACCTCGGGGTACTCTCTGTCACTCCTTGTAGGTGTAATGTATGCAGACTTGTGCACTCAGGTCAGGGTACTTGTTGACAGTATGTGTAAACATATTAGTGTACTCACGCCGGGGTACTCTTTGACAGTATACATAAGTGTACTCACGTCGGGGTACTCTTTGACAGTATACATAAGTGTACTCACGTTGGGGTACTCTTTGACAGTATATGCAGTATACATAAGAGTACTCACGTCGGGGTACTCTTTGACAGTATATGCAGTATACATTAGTGTACTCACGTCGGGGTACTCTTTGACAGTATATGCAGTATACATAAGTGTACTCACGTCGGGGTACTCTTTGACAGTATATGCAGTATACATAAGTGTACTCACGTCGGGGTACTCTTTGACAGTATATGCAGTATACATAAGTGTACTCACGTCGGGGTACTCTTTGACAGTATATGCAGTATACATAAGTGTACTCACGTCGGGGTACTCTTTGACAGTATATGCAGTATACATAAGTGTACTCACGTCGGGGTACTCTTTGACAGTATATGCAGTATACATAAGTGTACTCACGTCGGGGTACTCTTTGACAGTATATATAAGTGTACTCACGTCGGGGTACTCTTTGACAGGCACAAACAGCTTCTCCTGCAGGTGGACGATGGGGCCGGTGGGGTCGGGCAGCTCCAGGGGGTGTCTCTCCACCAGGCCGTTGACAGAGTCACTGTACATGTCCTTACGCACTCTGTTGATCTCTGCAACACAAACACCACAGCACGTCAGACACTTCACCAACACTTTGCCCGTCTCAAACCGGGATCCCCGCGCTACATTAAACCTGTGCCCACAAGTCCACACACAAATGAGGAACGGTGGAGTGGATTCTGTGAGCGAGGTGTCTGACGGGGAGTGGAGGAGGAGGGAGCGTAGCACAGGTACCCGCAGGGAGGAGCTACACTGATGCATTGACTGAACCAGACCAGAGTTCATTTATATTTTCCCATTTAATTGAAAATGACAGAACGGGCAGCAAATAATTATGATTTACATGTTCATGGAGACACACGGGCACATCTGCGTTTGAGGGCCGGGACCTGGACGTCACACAGAACCATATATCCAGATTAAATGTGAAACTGTGTGGGGGCAGTCACTACGCCCGTCACACTAACATACTGGGAAGTGCCATATATTCCTCGAGAAAATATAGACACGTTTTAAGAAATGACACAATAAGTCTTAAGCCCCAAAAACACTATAAAGAGGAAATAATGTTAAAAGCTACGATAAATAAAGAATGAACCACACAGTAATTAGTTTGCATCTATAATGAGACACAGAAGTAATGTATTCAACGTGCTACAGCTCAAAGCTAATTGTAAAACTGAAAAAATAAAAAATAAAATAAAAATCACAAAAAGTTTGTAGAAAAAGTCGATAAATATGGATCTGCAGAAATTATTATGTCATACTTCAGCCCATTCCTTCTGAGGTCTGTAGATGACTATGTTATACAATATATAAACTATACATGGATAAAACTTAACATTTCCACACAAAAACGAGTGTGGTTTTGTGAGGATCCACGTGGTTCAGAGTCAAAGCTAAAGGTAAAAGAAGAAAAGGGGTGTGTGTGTCTGTGTGTGTGTGTCTGTGTGTGTCTGTGTGTGTGTGTGTGTGTCTGTGTGTGTGTCTGTGTGTGTGTCTGTGTGTGTGTGTCTGTGTGTGTGTGTGTGTGTCTGTGTGTGTGTCTGTGTGTGTGTGTGTCTGTGTGTGTGTCTGTGTGTGTGTGTGTGTCTGTGTGTGTGTGTGTGTGTGTCTGTGTGTGTGTGTCTGTCTGTGTGTGTGTGTGTGTGTGTGTCTGTGTGTGTCTGTGTGTGTGTGTGTCTGTGTGTGTGTGTGTGTGTCTGTGTGTGTCTGTGTGTGTGTGTGTGTGTGTGTGTGTGTGTGTGTGTGTGTGTGTGTGTGTGTGTGTGTCTGTGTGTGTGTGTCTGTGTGTGTCTGTGTGTGTGTGTCTGTGTGTGTGTGTGTCTGTGTGTGTGTGTGTGTCTGTGTGTGTGTGTGTGTGTGTGTGTGTGTGTGTGTGTGTGTGTGTGTGTGTGTGTGTCTGTGTGTGTGTCTGTGTGTGTGTCTGTGTCTGTGTGTCTGTGTGTGTGTCTGTGTGTGTGTCTGTGTGTGTGTGTGTGTGTCTGTGTGTGTGTCTGTGTGTGTGTGTCTGTGTGTGTGTCTGTGTCTGTGTGTCTGTGTCTGTGTGTGTGTCTGTGTGTGTGTGTCTGTGTGTGTGTGTCTGTGTCTGTGTGTGTGTCTGTGTGTGTGTGTCTGTGTCTGTGTGTCTGTGTCTGTGTGTGTGTGTGTGTGTGTGTCTGTGTGTGTCTGTCTGTGTGTGTGTGTGTGTGTGTCTGTGTCTGTGTGTGTGTCTGTGTCTCTGTGTGTGTGTGTCTGTGTGTGTCTGTGTGTGTGTGTGTGTGTGTCTGTGTGTGTGTGTGTCTCTGTGTGTCTGTCTGTGTGTGTGTGTGTGTGTGTCTCTGTGTGTCTGTGTGTGTGTGTGTGTGTCTGTGTCTCTGTGTGTGTGTCTGTGTGTGTGTGTGTGTGTGTCTGTGTGTGTGTCTGTGTGTGTGTGTGTGTGTGTGTGTCTGTGTGTGTGTGTGTGTGTATGTGTGTGTGTGTGTGTGTGTGTGTGTGTGTGTGTGTGTGTGTGTGTGTGTGTGTGTGTGTGTGTGTGGTTGTGTGTGTGTGTGTGTGTGTCTCTGTGTGTGTGTGTGTGTGTGTCTGTGTGTGTGTGTGTGTGGGGAGGACACAGAAGCAGCATAACTCAGGTCAGCAGATGTCCAGCCACACCCATCACCACGGTTTATGGAGAACTCTCAAGTCTCAAGTCATGTTTGTACAAATGTGTCCAAGTGCAGAGGGAAGGGCAGAAGAAGAAAAGCGCCCACATGTGGTCAGCAGCTGGACCGCACCTGTGGGACTCATGAGCGCCCACATGTGGTCAGCAGCTGGACTGCACCTGTGGGACTCATCTGACCCCAGAGAGGACTACTGAGGACAGGAGATGTTACACCAGCAAGGACCAGAGGCAGCCATAGAGAACCACTGACCATCACGGATTCATCGACAATACTGCGACAACAAGAAACTGTTCGTGTTTTTTTAGGGGTGGGACTTGATCAAAAAATGTAATTAAATTAATTACAGGCTTTGTAATGAATTAATCTCAATTAATCACAGAACAATTTTCGCCCCAAAAGCAACATTCATCTCATGTTCTTCCTGAAGCCATCGTTTGTTTGAGTTTGTTTCTCTTGTTTGTACCTGGACCAGAACTGCTCCCGCCAACAGCTCCTGCAGTTTCTGTGCTGCCGTCACGTTTCAGGTTTGCAATAAACAAACGACTTCCAACAGGTCATTTTTTTTAATTGCACTGTACCGTCCAGCAGACGCAGAGCGCTTTCATGCTCTTGTCGCGTCGGTATAATCGGCGTCACTGACAAACGTTCCGCGTTGTGGCGCAAACTGCGATAAAATGAGTTCATATTTTGAATGCATTATTTTACTGTGTAATTAATCGTTATTAACGTGTTAATGTCCCACCCCGATTTTATTTATTTCATTTCTTTTTTCAGTCAGCATAGAAGTGGACTGAGGGATGTCATATTGTTCAGTTCCATCCAACTGAAGTGAAGCGAGACGAGCGGGTACAGCGGGTAAATCAAACCTGTTGCCAACACCAGCTGGAAAATACCCTAAACCTAAGACACTTAATTGGCCGTCAGCAATTAAGATATTAATGATAACAAAAAAAGGCAAATAAAACCACCAGGATTATATAAAACAAACATTTTAAGACCCAAAATGACGAGCCTGACAGCAGCAGACACAGAGATCATTTAAATAAATAGAAAGTGAACAGGCGCCAGAGTCAAAGCAGGTTGGCGTCTGTGCTCATTTCCTATTTGGAACACTGCGGCTGCTGAGCGAACTATGGCCACTTACTATAGTCTACAGTTGTCAGTGAAGTGCCAGGAGCGACAGGTAGCATACTGCCGTTGTGCCAATAGATTTTTAAAGCCATCATTTGATGCGATACTTGGCCCCGAGGAAGTTGCAAATACCACTTTAATAGTGTGTAAGAGCAGTGAAAACGCTCTCCTCCTCAGAGCACATGGTTAATTATCCGGAATAAATGAAGCCCTTCTATTAGATCAGTGATTTGGATTGGACACTCATAGTAAGAGCTTTTTAACCTGTATACGAGAAAAAAAAATACACTTCCTGCCTAATATTCAGTATATTTTTAATATATTTATTATTATATAGACATGAGAGTCTAGGCAAATTGTGTTAAAGGGCTGGTACCTGATTTATTTCCATGTATTTGAGCAAATGTCTTTTTTGCCAGTAAAGAAGCAGCTCTTGAGGTCAAAATAAGTCTGCTGTGTACTGTCTGCATCTAATTATAAAGTTTTTTTTGTTGTTTTTTTTTTTATTGCTGAGAATCAGGAAGTGTGCAGTTAGCATGTACGTTGTTAGCATTACCTCAGTTTTGTGAAAAGCACCACTGTGAATAACGCTCAGAATGCACAAGGTAAGTGAGAAGTACCTGCAAATGAACGAGCTCTGTTTTTCTGTTTTTTTTACACTGAAACAGCAGCAGACAAAAGCACCATAGTCTGGTCTCTACGCTGTGTCTATATTTAACAGCCCAGTGCAGGACTAAGCATGTGTGCAACAGCCATCAATGATTCTTTAATGGTTTGGAGCAGAGTGGCACATCTCCAGTCTCCCCAAACAAAGGCAAAACAAAGAGAGACAGGACAGCAGCACAACTGACAGGGACACGCGCTCCGCCTGTGCTGCTAATTCTATTTCCTGTGCCTGAAATGCCACATTAACATAAGAGGGGCGTGCTGGGCCATCACGGAGCCCGGGCGTTTGACAGGCTGTAATTTAAGCACGCGCATGCTCCTCTCTCGAGCTCCTCTACAGCTCTTCTGAAGCTCCAAAAAAATTACCCCCTGCCTCGCTCTGCCCAGGAGCCATTTGTCTGGCTGTCCACCCCGGCACTCACCACACTCGCCACGCTCGGTACATTCGCCACACTGGAGGAAAGGGAGGCTCTGAGGACAGGCTTCAATATGGATTTTTTTTTTTTCAGTCGAGATTGAATATTTGTGTTGCTGTTGAGGCCAATTGAATACGGGATATTTACTTCAGAAAATAGCAGTTAAGTCTATGACAAGTGAAAGACGCCCTGTAACATCGTGTACTGTTATTTTATGACACTGACACATTCTTACTGATCTGCCCTGGACCTTATGCTTATGTCCATGGAGATAGATGTGGATAGAGGTTTTATGCCATTCTGAGCAAAGCCATAACATCTAACCTGAGTTCTGCACATTTATCTGAATGGCTCTATGTCGTGAGAGTTCATCCTGCTGTACATGGTTTAAAGACAATTCAAGTTCCCAAATGTGCTTTTTCTCTTTTGCAAAAATAATGACATGTGTTTATATTCAAATTAAAGTGTATTTTGTGTGAACGTACAGCCTCACCTTTCCTGTCATTTCCATATCCACAGAAGAAGTTTAAAAGACACGGCTGAAGCACTAAGGACAAAGTGAAAAGCTCAGATGGGCACGTACAGATTGGGGAAAGGTATCGCCTCTATATACTTCCCATATTTCTGATACCAACATTACAAAACATTACCCGTCTATTCTAGCACCATATACTGTCCACCCAAGGCCATTGTGGAGAAACTATGGCCTGGTGTTTGCTGTGTGAGAGTCTGTAGCCTTCACTCGCCTGTGTCATCACCAGGCTGACTCAGCTCCTGTCACAGCCTGCTCACATTTACCTGAGACACAGGCACAGGCACAGGCAAGCACACACACACACACACACAGGCAAGTACACACACACACACACACACACACACACACACACAGAGGCTTGTCAGAGATGAAATATTGACCTTGGGAGAGTTTGGAGGGCAGAGGAGAGAAGCGTGATGAGACAAAGATGAAGGAGCAGGATATCCCAGGCTAAGCTGAGCCAGCACAGAGATGGGCTCCCCGACTCCTCACACCCAGAGACGGCCTGCTGCACCAGGGGATTTATACTCCTCACCTGGCAACGCAATACTTCCCCCACATACCCACACACTCAAACTGACCAAAACAAAGCTGTTTGGGGCCATACCGGCTCGTCAAACCCTGATCTCGTCAGATCTCAAAAGCTCAGCAAGACCAGACCTGGGTAGGACTTGGATGGGAGACCACTGGAAATTCCAGGTGCCACAGGGGGGCGCCAGTCACAAAAACTGTGTCCTTAGGCAAGGCACTTCACCCACATTGCCTAGTATGAAAGTGGTGTGTGTGTGTAAGTGTTAGTGGTGGTTGGAGGGGCCAATGGTGCAGATTGGAGCATCGCTTCTGTCAGTCTGTCCCAGGGCAGCTGTGGCTACAGTAGTATCTTACACCACTGAGTGTGGAGTGAATACTGACCTGTAAAGAGCTCTGGGTGTCTTGAAAGGCGCTGTATAAATGCAATGATTAATTAATTAATTATTTAACACACACGATCTAGAGATTCTGGGTGTGAAGGACTGAAGCAAAACACAGGCACCCAAACCATTCGTCTTATAACGAGTACGGAACAATTCACAAAGTCTAAAAGTATTCAGACCGTAAACAGGCTCACGAAAACACGACTGCACTGCTGTACTGTCCACCAACAGGCCAACCTGTGTGTCAGATCTGTGGAGAGGCAAGCCCACATATATAGAATAATCTTTTGAATGTTTTAAAGGCATTTAAGCAATAAAACACCTGTGATTAAATAAATGCGAGATAGATCAATTTACAGGAGACATTATGCAGCACTGAGTGTTTAACCTTGTTATTTTTATTGCTGCTTTAACATCAGGGCCACAGATGAAAAACAGCCTTTTTTTTTCAGGTTTAATCATATATTTTATAAAATTGCAATGTCCCCATGCAAATAAATTCATTTAATATAATCTAATTATAACGATGTCTCCCAAAATGAAAAAGTTATATTTTGATTGATACATGATTGAGTAATCCTGGTGTCCTGTATGAGTCTCAAGTGCTCAGAAAATTCTTGTTTTCACCTTCCCCCTATCCCTGCCCACATGACCTGCTGCTCGCTCCAGTCTCTATGAAGAGGGGTCTCCGAGTTCTGCGATTATGAACAGGAAAAGCCATCGATCAATATTGTGGGTTTATAATGAATCAAATCAAATCCAAATATGATCTACATATGCAAAGTCTGGGACTATAACATCTCTTTGTTAATGCTTTATTGTGGAACATTCCAAGCAACACGACACCACCGTGGGAACACTGTACACTTCAATAATATAGTTTCACATCTGAATACTGTTGAGATGAACAGAACGGTCAGAAGTAAAGTAAAAAGCCGCTTGTGGAGCGTCACGGGGCTGTTGTGCAGCAGCCTGACAGAACAGTGCCACAGTAAGAGCTGAGCAGGTCCTGGAGGAGATCATTTAATCATCTTCAGGACTGGTTTAGATCCCAGAGCCAGACCTGCTCCACAAAGAGGACAGGTCCATTAAGAGAGCAGAAATAGCTCTCACACCTCAGTGTCCTGTGTCCAATATGTCCTCTGCTCTCTGTCCCCTGTCCCTGTGAGCAGCACAATTAAACACTTTCTTTGACGCGAGATAAGATTTGGTTTCATGAGATCTTCATTATTCATAATTTAACCCTAGATATTTCTTATGCAACTCTCTCCATTCTCTGGCAACGTGCATCATGCCGATTCTAGGGCCGGGGAACACTGCGGTTAGATCTGCAAATATTGTAACAGCCCAGTAAGAGTACAGAAGAACTGACTGAAATCTGAACAAACTAACACAAGAATCACATGTCAGAATAAGATAAATCTCTGTTACTAAATAGAATGGACGTCAGTGGTATAATACTCCCTACAACAGGAGCATAGTCAGACTGGACTGGAATTAAAAATGTAAACTTGCTGTAAGTCAGAACATTTGAGTTGTGTCTCTGGTGAAAGGGCTGCTGGGTAAAGTCTGCTCCAGCCTTTAGCCTGTGTCGCGTGGCTCCAGAATAAGGCCCCCTGAACCAGACTGGCTCCAGAATAAGGGCCCCTGAACCAGACTGGCTCCAGAGAGACCACATGACCCACACATGTAAGTCCAGCAGTATGTACGACCTGACCGTATACACAAACAGAGCAGCGCTATGTAGGATCAGAGCGTATACAAACCGTATACACAAACAGAGCAGCGCTATGTAGGATCAGAGCGTATACAAACCGTATACACAAACATGAGAGCAGCACTATATAGGATCAGAGCGTATACAAACCGTATACACAAACATGAGAGCAGAGCTATGTAGGATCAGAGCGTATACAAACCGTATACACAAACAGAGCAGCGCTATGTAGGATCAGAGCGTATACAAACCGTATACACAAACATGAGAGCAGCGCTATGTAGGATCAGAGCGTATACAAACCGTATACACAAACAGAGCAGCACTATGTAGGATCAGAGCGTATACAAACCGTATACACAAACAGAGCAGCGCTATGTAGGATCAGAGCGTATACAAACCGTATACACAAACAGAGCAGCGCTATGTAGGATCAGAGCGTATACAAACCGTATACACAAACATGAGAGCAGCACTATGTAGGATCAGAGCGTATACAAACCGTATACACAAACAGAGCAGCGCTATGTAGGATCAGAGCGTATACAAACCCTATACACAAACATGAGAGCAGCACTATGTAGGATCAGAGCGTATACAAACCGTATACACAAACACGAGAGCAGCGCTATGTAGGATCAGAGCGTATACAAACCGTATACACAAACAGAGCAGCACTATGTAGGATCAAAGCGTATACAAACCGTACACACAAACACGAGAGCAGCGCTATGTAGGATCAGAGCGTATACAAACCGTATACACAAACAGAGCAGCACTATGTAGGATCAGAGCGTATACAAACCGTATACACAAACACGATAGCAGCGCTATGTAGGATCAGAGCGTATACAAACCGTATACACAAACAGAGCAGCACTATGTAGGATCAGAGCGTATACAAACCGTATACACAAACAGAGCAGCACTATGTAGGATCAGAGCGTATACAAACCGTACACACAAACACGAGAGCAGCGCTATGTAGGATCAGAGCGTATACAAACCGTATACACAAACAGAGCAGCACTATGTAGGATCAGAGCGTATACAAACCGTACACACAAACACGAGAGCAGCGCTATGTAGGATCAGAGCGTATATACAAACTGTACACAGGCCGTATACACAAACCATATACACAAACAATATACACAGAGCCATATACAGAGCGTATACACAGAGCATACACACAGAGCATATACACAGAGTATATACACAGAGCATATACAGAGCGTATACAGAGCGTATACACAGAGCATATACACAGAGCATATACACAGAGTATATACACAGAGCATATACACAGAGCATATACACAGAGCATATACACAGAGTATATACACAGAGTATATACACAAAGCATATACAAAGCATATACAGAGCATATACAGAGCATATACAGAGCGCATATACAGAGCATATACACAGAGCATATACACAGAGCATATACAGAGCGTATACAGAGCATATACACAGAGCATATACACAAAGCATATACACAGAGCATATACACAGAGCATATACACAGAGCATATACAGAGCATATACAGAGCATATACACAGAGCATATACACAGAGCATATACACAGAGCATATACAGAGCATATACACAGAGCATATACACAGAGCATACACAGAGCATATACACAGAGCATATACACAGAGCATATACAGAGCATATACACAGAGCATATACACAGAGCATATACACAGAGCATATACACAGAGCATATACAGAGCATATACACAGAGCATATACACAGAGCATATACAGAGCATATACACAGAGCATATACACAGAGCATATACACAGAGCATATACACAGAGCATATACACAGAGCATATACAGAGCATATACACAGAGCATATACACAGAGCATATACACAGAGCATATACACAGAGCATATACACAGAGCATATACACAGAGCATATACACAGAGCATATACAGAGCATATACAGAGCATATACACAGAGCATATACACAGAGCATATACACAGAGCATATACACAGAGCATATACACAGAGCATATACACAGAGCATATACACAGAGCATATACACAGAGCATATACAGAGCATATACAGAGCATATACACAGAGCATATACACAGAGCATATACACAGCATATACAGAGCATATACACAGAGCATATACAGAGCATATACAGAGCATATACAGAGCATATACACAAAGCATATACACAGAGCATATACACACAGCATATACAGAGCATATACACACAGCATATACAGAGCATATACACAGAGCATATACAGAGCATATACAGAGCACATACAGAGCATATACAGAGCATATACACAGAGCATATACACACAGCATATACAGAGCATATACACAGAGCATATACACAGCATATACAGAGCATATACACAGAGCATATACAGAGCATATACACAGAGCATACACAGAGCATATACAGAGCATATACACAGTGCATATACACAGAGCATATACACAGAGCATATACACAGAGCATATACACAGAGCATATACACAGAGCATATACACAGAGCATATACACAGAGCATATACAGAGCACATACAGAGCATATACAGAGCATATACACACAGCATATACACACAGCATATACACAGAGCATATACACAGAGCATATACAGAGCATATACACAGAGCATATACACAGAGCATATACACAGAGCATATACACAGAGCATATACACAGAGCATATACACAGAGCATATACAGAGCACATACAGAGCATATACAGAGCATATACACACAGCATATACACACAGCATATACACAGAGCATATACACAGAGCATATACACAGAGCATATACAGAGCATATACACAGAGCATATACACAGAGCATATACACAGAGCATATACACAGAGCATATACACAGAGCATATACAGAGCATATACACAGAGCATATACACAGAGCATATACACAGAGCATATACAGAGCATATGGAGCATATGGCGTATACACAGAGCATATACAGAGCATATACAGAGCATATACACAGAGCATATACACAGAGCATATACACACAGCATATACACACAGCATATACAGAGCATATACACAGAGCATATACACAAAGCATATACACAGAGCATATACACAGAGCATATACAGAGCATACACAGAGCATATACACAAAGCATATACACAGAGCATATACAGAGCATATACAGAGCGTATACACAAAGCATATACACAGAGCATATACACAGAGCATATACAGAGCATATACACAGAGCATATACACAGAGCATATATACAGAGCGTATACAGAGCATACACAGAGCATATACAGAGCATATACACAAAGCATATACACAGAGCATATACACAGAGCATATACAGAGCATACACAGAGCATATACACAAAGCATATACACAGAGCATATACAGAGCATATACAGAGCGTATACACAAAGCATATACACAGAGCATATACACAGAGCATACACAGAGCATATACAGAGCATATACACAAAGCATATACACAGAGCATATACACAGAGCATATACACAGAGCATATACAGAGCATATACAGAGCATATACAGAGCGTATACACAGAGCATATACAGAGCATATACAGAGCATATACACAGAGCATATACACAGAGCATATACACACAGCATATACACACAGCATATACAGAGCATATACACAGAGCATATACACAGAGCATATACACAGAGCATATACACAGAGCGTATACACAGAGCATATACAGAGCATATACAGAGCATATACACAGCATATACAGAGCATATACAGAGCGTATACAGAGCATATACACAGAGCATATACACACAGCAAATACAGAGCATATACAGAGCATATACACAGAGCATATACACAGAGCATATACAGAGCATATACAGAGCATATACACAGAGCATATACACAGAGCATATACACAGAGCATATACACACAGCATATACACACAGCATATACACACAGCATATACAGAGCATATACAGAGCATATACACAGAGCATATACACAGAGCATATACACAGAGCATATACACAGAGCATATACACAGAGCGTATGCACAGAGCATATACAGAGCATATACAGAGCATATACACAGAGCGTATACACAGAGCGTATACACAGAGCGTATACACAGAGCATATACACAGAGCATATACACAGAGCATATACACAGAGCGTATACACAGAGCATATACAGAGCATATACAGAGCATATACAGAGCATATACAGAGCATATACAGAGCATATACACAGAGCGTATACACAGAGCATATACACAGAGCGTATACACAGAGCATATACAGAGCATATACAGAGCATATACACAGAGCATATACACAGAGCATATACACAGAGCATATACACAGAGCGTATACACAGAGCATATACAGAGCATATACAGAGCATATACAGAGCATATACACAGAGCATATACAGAGCATATACAGAGCATATACACAGAGCATATACAGAGCATATACACAGACTGTATACAGAGCTGTATACAGAGCATATACACAGAGCATATACACAGAGCATATACACAGAGCATATACAGAGCATATACAGAGCATATACAAGCATATACACAGAGCATATACACAGAGCATATACAGAGCATATACAGAGCATATACAGAGCATATACAAGCATATACACAGAGCATATACACAGAGCATATACAGAGCATATACAGAGCATATACAGAGCATATACAAGCATATACATAGAGCATATACATAGAGCATATACACAGAGCATATACAGAGCATATACAGAGCATATACAGAGCATATACAGAGCATATACACAGAGCATATACACAGAGCATATACACAGAGCATATACACAGAGCATATACACAGAGCGTATACACAGAGCATATACAGAGCATATACAGAGCATATACAGAGCATATACAGAGCATATACAGAACATATACACAGAGCATATACACACAGCATATACACAGAGCATATACACAGAGCATATACACAGAGCATATACAGAGCATATACACAGAGCATATACAGAGCATATACACAGACTGTATACAGAGCTGTATACAGAGCATATACACAGAGCATATACACAGAGCGTATACAGAGCGTATACAGAGCATATACAGAGCATATACACAGAGCATATACACAGAGCATATACAGAGCATATACACAGAGCATATACAGAGCATATACTGAGCATATACAGAGCATATACACAGAGCATATACACAGAGCATATACACAGAGCATATACACAGAGCATATATACAGAGCGTATACACAGAGCATATACGCAGAGCGTATACACAGAGCATATACACAGAGGATATACAGAGCATATACAGAGCATATACAGAGCATATACACAGAGCATATACACAGAGCATATACACAGAGCATATACGCAGAGCGTATACACAGAGGATATACAGAGCATATACAGAGCATATACAGAGCATATACACAGAGCATATACACAGAGCATATACACAGAGCATATACACAGAGCATATACACAGGCGTATACAAGGGCATATACACTGGAGCATATACACAGAGCATATGCACAGACCATATACACAGGCGTATACACAGAGCATATACACAGGAGCATATACACAGGAGCATATGTACAGGCGTGTGGAGCATACTGGAGGCATATACAGAGCATATGCACAAAGCATATACACAGAGCATATAAACAGATCATATACAGTGCATACACAGAGCATATACACAAAGCTTATACACAGGAGCATATGGAGCATATACAGGCGTATACACAAAGCATATACACAGAGCTTATAGACAGATCATACACAGAGCATATACAGAGCATATACACAAAGCATATACACAGAGCATATACACAGAGCATATACACAGAGCATATCTGGAGCATATACAGAGCATATACAGAGCGTATACACAGAGCATATACAGAGCATATACAGAGCATATACACAGAGCATATACACAGAGCATATACACACAGCATATACACACAGCATATACAGAGCATATACAGAGCATATACAGAGCATATACACAGAGCATATACACAGAGCATATACACAGAGCATATACACAGAGCATATACAGAGCATACACAGAGCATATACACAGAGCATATACACAGAGCATATACACAGAGCATATACAGAGCACATACAGAGCACATACAGAGCATATACAGAGCATATACACAGAGCATATACACACAGCATATACAGAGCATATACACAGAGCATATACAGAGCATATACACAGAGCATATACACAGAGCATATACAGAGCATATACACAGAGCATACACAGAGCATATACAGAGCACATACAGAGCATATACAGAGCATATACACAGAGCATATACACACAGCATATACAGAGCATATACACAGAGCATATACACAGCATATACAGAGCATATACACAGAGCATATACAGAGCATACACAGAGCATATACAGAGCATATACACAAAGCATATACACAGAGCATATACACACAGCATATACAGAGCATATACACACAGCATATACACACAGCATATACAGAGCATATACACAGAGCATATACAGAGCATATACAGAGCACATACAGAGCATATACAGAGCATATACACAGAGCATATACACACAGCATATACAGAGCATATACACAGAGCATATACACAGCATATACAGAGCATATACACAGAGCATATACAGAGCATATACACAGAGCATACACAGAGCATATACAGAGCATATACACAGTGCATATACACAGTGCATATACACAGAGCATATACACAGAGCATATACACAGAGCATATACACAGAGCATATACAGAGCACATACAGAGCACATACAGAGCATATACACACAGCATATACACACAGCATATACACAGAGCATATACACAGAGCATATACAGAGCATATACACAGAGCATATACACAGAGCATATACAGAGCACATACAGAGCACATACAGAGCATATACACACAGCATATACACACAGCATATACACACAGCATATACACACAGCATATACAGAGCATATACACAGAGCATATACAGAGCATATACAGAGCACATACAGAGCATATACAGAGCATATACACAGAGCATATACACACAGCATATACAGAGCATATACACAGAGCATATACACAGCATATACAGAGCATATACACAGAGCATATACAGAGCATATACACAGAGCATACACAGAGCATATACAGAGCATATACACAGTGCATATACACAGTGCATATACACAGAGCATATACACAGAGCATATACACAGAGCATATACACAGAGCATATACACAGAGCATATACAGAGCACATACAGAGCACATACAGAGCATATACACACAGCATATACACACAGCATATACACAGAGCATATACACAGAGCATATACACAGAGCATATACACAGAGCATATACACAGAGCATATACAGAGCATATACACAGAGCATATACACAGAGCATATACACAGAGCATATACACAGAGCATATACAGAGCACATACAGAGCATATACAGAGCATATACACACAGCATATACACACAGCATATACACAGAGCATATACACAGAGCATATACACAGAGCATATACAGAGCATATACACAGAGCATATACACAGAGCATATACAGAGCATATACACAGAGCATATACACAGAGCATATACAGAGCATATACACAGAGCATATACACAGAGCATATACACAGAGCATATACAGAGCATATACAGAGCATATACAGAGCGTATACACAGAGCATATACAGAGCATATACAGAGCATATACACAGAGCATATACACAGAGCATATACACACAGCATATACACACAGCATATACAGAGCATATACACAGAGCATATACACAAAGCATATACACAGAGCATATACACAGAGCATATACAGAGCATATACACAAAGCATATACACAGAGCATATACAGAGCATATACAGAGCGTATACACAAAGCATATACACAGAGCATATACACAGAGCATATACAGAGCATACACAGAGCATATACAGAGCATATACACAAAGCATATACACAGAGCATATACACAGAGCATATACAGAGCATACACAGAGCATATACACAAAGCATATACACAGAGCATATACAGAGCATATACAGAGCGTATACACAAAGCATATACACAGAGCATATACACAGAGCATACACAGAGCATATACAGAGCATATACACAAAGCATATACACAGAGCATATACACAGAGCATATACACAGAGCATATACAGAGCATATACAGAGCATATACAGAGCGTATACACAGAGCATATACAGAGCATATACAGAGCATATACACAGAGCATATACACAGAGCATATACACACAGCATATACACACAGCATATACAGAGCATATACAGAGCATATACACAGAGCATATACACAGAGCATATACACAGAGCATATACACAGAGCATATACACAGAGCGTATACACAGAGCATATACAGAGCATATACAGAGCATATACACAGCATATACAGAGCATATACAGAGCGTATACAGAGCATATACACAGAGCATATACACACAGCAAATACAGAGCATATACAGAGCATATACACAGAGCATATACACAGAGCATATACAGAGCATATACAGAGCATATACACAGAGCATATACACAGAGCATATACACAGAGCATATACACACAGCATATACACACAGCATATACACACAGCATATACAGAGCATATACAGAGCATATACACAGAGCATATACACAGAGCATATACACAGAGCGTATGCACAGAGCATATACAGAGCATATACAGAGCATATACACAGAGCGTATACACAGAGCGTATACACAGAGCATATACACAGAGCATATACACAGAGCATATACACAGAGCATATACACAGAGCGTATACACAGAGCATATACAGAGCATATACAGAGCATATACACAGAGCATATACAGAGCATATACAGAGCATATACACAGAGCATATACACAGAGCATATACAGAGCATATACAGAGCATATACAGAGCATATACACAGAGCATATACACAGAGCATATACACAGAGCATATACACAGAGCGTATACACAGAGCATATACAGAGCATATACAGAGCATATACAGAGCATATACACAGAGCATATACAGAGCATATACACAGACTGTATACAGAGCTGTATACAGAGCATATACACAGAGCATATACACAGAGCATATACACAGAGCATATACACAGAGCATATACAGAGCATATACACAGAGCATATACACAGAGCATATACAGAGCATATACAGAGCATATACAGAGCATATACACAGAGCGTATACACAGAGCGTATACACAGAGCATATATGCATACAGAGCATATACAGAGCATATACAGAGCATATACAGAGCATATACACAGAGCATATACACAGAGCATATACAGAGCATATACAGAGCATATACAGAGCATATACAGAGCATATACACAGAGCATATACACAGAGCATATACACAGAGCGTATACACAGAGCATATACACAGAGCATATGCAGAGCTGTATACAGAGCATATACACAGAGCATATATACAGCATATACACAGAGCATATACAGAGCATATACACAGAGCATATACAGAGCATATACACAGAGCATATACACAGAGCATATACACAGAGCATATACACAGAGCATATACACAGAGCATATACAGAGCATATATACAGAGCGTATACAGAGCGTACACAGAGCATATACACAGACTGTATACAGCTCTGGTTACTGGTGTCTGGCCATGTTCTCAGAGCAGTTGGAGTGGAGCACTGTGAGATTCCTCAGTCGTGATGTTTTTGGAGACGGGTGTACAGTGCAGATGGAATGACTGGCTCGCTCCATTAGACACACGCCCACAGCCGCTCCACAAACATACACAGGGTTTGTGCAGGATCAGTGCACACTTCTCACTAAACCATTGGGATCCACTTTAGTCTGGAGCTTTTCAAATGATAACTAGTGTTTCCAGAGAATACAATATACAAAGCTAACTGCACTACTGCTACAGGCGCAAAACACTTCAGCTAATCTTCCTCCTTTTTATTCACTGCCAACTTCTTTGTAGCAGTTAAGCATGCTAGCAACTAGCTTAAGTGTTTCCCAAACAACGGGCTCTCCATACAGAGGCATATGTATGCCTGTCACAATAACACTCAGCAGCCATTTACTGCAGACAATATGGCTATAACCTGGTGAAGACTTGCATCAGATTTCAACGAGCTAATTTCATCTTGAAAATCAGATTTTCAAAATGTTGTAGCCTATTAGTCTAGTAGAAATCACCTGGCTCGGTTGGTCAAAGTGGCAGGTAAAATTGTAGGCTTACAGCAGTCCCAGCTGCAGGACACCTATAACAGAAGGGTGATTTACAAGGCCCAACAAATAATGACTTGACCACACGCTCTTTGAGGAGTTTAAACTGTTTACTTCTGGGCGGCGTCCGATGCCGTCAGAGCTCGGACTTCTTTTATCCCTGTAGCAATAACCAGGATGAATACTTTCATACAGCTTGGATCATTTAATTCATATGGTTCTGTTGATTTTAAAAGTTATTAATTGCTATAGCAACAGCCCTAATTTCTCACCATTCTGAAATGGATAGGCTACTGCAACTGCAATAAACGCCTAAAAAGCAAAGTAAAAACTGTTATTTTTATAACCCATATTTCTGAACTGACTAATAAGTTGATATTGGCCCAATGACTGTGCCAGCTCTAGTACAGAATGTTAAAAACATATGTTGATGACCTGCACTTAAACAGCGAGCGCCAGTCACTACATCACTACACAGCATGAGCCTTTAGCCGGACGCGCCGCTGCTGCTTTGCCTCCATCACGCTGAGAACCCAGTGATCAGCTTTATTCTCAGAACGCTTAGTCGAGAAACTGCGGCGGTATTAGCCTGATAATATGTGACACGCAAAACATATCCAACCCAACAGCAATGAACGGCGAGCCCAAGTGATCAAATGTTCCAGCCTGCGCTCGTCTGCTCCACTTAAGGTCCTTTCAGATCAAACGTGCTACGCTAACTCGGCCTGCCCCCCGTCCTCCGCCACGAGCGCACAATTAAAGATTTAAACAGGTGAGCGAGCAGCAGGAGGCCGGGTAAATATAGTCACTGGGAGAGAGATGAAAGCTCCAGATTCAAGTGAACGCGAGGAGGAGCCAGTCCGAGGCAAGAACAAGCATTTTCACTTCAGGACCGGGATGACAAAGCCGGGGAACGAGGCAAACCGGGAGAAAGGTTTTTATTCAGAGTGACTTTATCCGCGACACTCCGCAGGACTCGTTTCAGAGGTCCACGCCAGGCTCTTAAGTGCAGGGGAAGGTGAGGGGGGGCGAGCTGTGAAGAGCCACGTGTTCTGGGTGTTATCGTCAACTCACAGATGCCCCCTCCCCCGTTTGTAGGGACAAACTTTGACTGTTACCGCATTTTCACTACATATTTACAACAGTTACTATCCCACCAAACCAATTAATAAAAAAAAAAAAAAATGCACACGTTTATTGACTTCCAAAAAATTATCTAAAATATAAAAGTTATTCAACTTAATAAAAAATAAATAAATAATTAAAATAAATGTAATAAAAAGTTTAAAAGAGTCAAATGAATAAAATACACCTGTCCATACGGATGAAGATCATTAAATTTCCGCTCTGTCCACGGAGTAAAATGGGCCGGTGTTATCGTGGACTGCAGATGCCCCCTGGCCCTCCCTCCTCCTGCTCAGGGGGGGGTAAACTCTGCCAGTCTAATCAGTTACCTAACAGTGGGCTTGTGCAGGCTTTGATGCCCGCGCGCTAATGAGTAACGCCACATTTTAGGTCAAGGCTTCCATCCATATTCATATTTACTCGTATGTGCCGTTTGTTTTTAACTCACAGCAGGCGCCGCTGGAGCTGATCTCACCGCTGGGCCGGGAGATATTGTCCAGAATCAACTTTTTTTGTGATAACTGAAATACTTTTGCCATCTGAAAAAGCAACAATAATAATTTTAATAAGACAAATAATAATTTTAAAGTGGAATTAGGGAACTTTTTGGTGGAGGGTCTGCCACCTGCTTGTGTCCATGAAGATGTACACTGTAGTTTTGCCTGGAATGTTCCACAGTAAGGCTTTAAGCTTTGCCATCTACAAGGTCATCATTAGTTCAACTTGCAGGTCAGATCTGTGGAGTGGTGAGCCCAGCCACTGGAAAAATGTTTGTTTAGTTTGTTTGTTTTTTATTTACTTTTTTTTCAAACTGTGAAATATTTGGAGACCAGCAGGTGGTGGACCCTTCTACAGAAAGTTAGTGCACCTTTAAACACTAAAGTGCAGACATTTTTTAATATTCTAATTACAAAATGTTCTTTTAATTTAATTTTTTATCACATTTTACATCCTTTTTTTTCATATGTTTTAAATGTAATGTCATGTTTTAACTTTTTATACACATATTATATAATTTTTTCATTTTTTTTTTTTAAATATATGTGTTAAATGATTCTACGGCTGTTTCTTGTATTGATCCATTAGTTCATACTCAAACGCACCTCCCTTGTGAACGCCCGTGTTTAAAATGCACACCGTGAACTGAATCTTCATCTAAACCGAGGAATCCCAAATGAAATCCCAATATTTGTCTGAGAAATTACAATTGGCTTTTTCCACGTAAATCTCTCCTCCAAACACAGCCTCCGCGGCCCTTCCCTCGTGTTTGTTTTGAGCTCGGAGTAAAAAAGCAGCTGGAGCGACGTGCGCGGAGAGGTCGAGCGCCGGCAGCCTACGGGGACACATTTATATTACATGTCATGGATTCTCCCAAGGCATCGTGGGTAAAAAGCTCAGCCTAGTCAGGTCTTTAAGAAGATGGGCTGCTAAATAAACGGCTGCCACAGCGATGGTGCTCCGGTGAGAGGAGGCGCAGCTCAGAGACGAGATAATGCCCGGAGTACAGGGGATACAGGGGCAGGTGGATGAGTCTGCAGTTAGCACAATAATAGCACACAGTGGAAGAGGAGTAGACTCGTTTAGATGGTGTTAAAAACAAAAAGTAAGTGCTGTAAAATACCAAATAAGAGCAGGGGGTTTATTTGTTTCAATCACTTAACAGACCAGGCGTTTATTTGAGACCAGGCGGCGATTTGGGGCAGGAGATTAATTTGTTCGTCACAAAAACTGGGAAAATATGGTATTCAAATTATTTTAAGCCGTATGACTATAATTCAGGCGACTTTCTATACAGACGTAGGCGAGTTTATTTGAAATGTTACAACAAAATATCTACGGAGCGGAGAGTTTCCCACATGTGAAAGCGACTCCTGAATTACAGAAAGTCATTAAAACCCTCCTGTAACATGCAGACATTTCTTTAGTAAAATAAATGACAGACGCAGCGAGTGTGGAGCAGCAGAGTGAGAACGTTCATCCACCGCATCAGGGCACAAGGAGGGAGCGTTTTTTTTTTTCAGCTCTTATAGTTTATGCAAATGAGCCAAGTGTCCCGTGTCCTGTTGTCGCAGCTCGACTTCGGCCTTCAGCACCAACATTAGAATCGACGTTTATTTGGAACTGGCAGTCATTTATCAAAATACACACCTGCACCAGCGTTGAGAGGGGACCCGGCTCTTGTGTGGTATTTTTTGGTAGTCTCTTTGTCCGATATTATGCTAAATTGACTCTGGAGCTTAAAGCAATGTTATAATATCGTTAGCTCACTAAAACAGAGCTGGAATTGTGTTTTGTTTCGTTCACACATGTTTGAGCGACTCTTTATTATTAGTCTGGCTACTTCTCGAAAGCTCAAAACGCTCTGTTCCACCTTGTGACGTCATAAAGTGGTAGTTTAAAAGTTAAACTAATAAAATCAATGAGCTGAAATTATTCAAATGACACTAGTGAAGGTGTATAGAGTTTGAAAACACAGCGGAGCACTTTCTGTATTAGTTTTCTGTGAGAGAAGAGCTCAGCGTCAGTGTGCAGGTCAGTGTGTTAAACGTGCAAATGAAACAAAACAACTCCAGGTCTGTTTGTGATGAGGAAACTACATTAGAACACAGCTCAGAAAATGGCGTAATATGGGCCATTTAAGACAAAGCGATAATGTTCGGAGCTGTAACAGTGCAGCTGAAAGAGAGAAGTGGCCGAGTTCATTGTGTAATCCCAACACTAATCATCAACACTATTTAGCCTCTGACCGCCGTAGCAGTTCAATCACGTTATTTCAGTTTGTGGTGTGGTTTATGATTAGGGGAAAAAATCTAATAGTGATTTAGTGAACGGCACAGCAAAAGCAATTAGATCTGCAATTTGTGTTAATAATGATTCTGTTCAAAAAGACTGAAATTAAACTGACCGAATGATACAGCACATTCAGAGCATGTTTTGTCTCGTGTTAACGTCATAACTAACATTTCTATTACACACTATTTACATAGTAAGAGAGGAAGAAAAATAAGATTCTAATTAGGGATGTCCTGATCCGATATTCAGGCTCCTTCATGAGTATCGGACCGTATCGGATTCAGTCACATGATCGTTATCAAAACAAAACACCTCCATGTCGCTGTGTGGGACTTTTCACTACAACAAAACAACAGTCAAACAGTGACGTACAATCGCTGCAAACAAACAGTTTCGGGTGGAGGGACCAGCAGAGCCACTTTAACACTACCGATCTGATTTGTCATTTATAAAAGAATCACCTGCCGAGTTTGAGATTTACAAGCACAAGGCAGAAAACAGGTATTACAGGTTTACCACTTCATTATTTATTCTTTCAGTGTACAATCTGAATTCAGCTAAGGCTTAAACTGCACAGGATTCAAATATTTCCTCATTGTGTTCTTTATGTTGACCTGCCTCAGAGAGGAGGTTTGTTCCAAAAGTTCAACATTGTTGTCTGAGGTTTTGAAAGTGTAATAAAACGTAATCCTTTCGATCCGTGTGCGGTTCCTTCTAGGGGTGAATGAAAAAAGGTATTGGATCAGTATTGGAAAGAGCACTCCTTAAAAAATCGGAACGGAAGCCAAAAGATTTTGATGGGGACATCTCTAGTTCTGATACCATAATGGTGATAGAGCCTTTTAGACAACAGAATGTGTTCTTCAACATTAAATGGAAGTACTTTCTTTTCTGTCCCCATGTGGCCTTATATCTGTGTAATCCCTCAGTGGTCCAGGTCTAAACCAGGTCTAAACCAGGTCTAAGCCAGGTCTAAGCCAGGTCTAAGCCAGGTCCATGGCGTATACTAGTCTATGTGCTCTTTGTTCTGATACAGCTCAAGATCATTCTAAAACTATTCAGGGACCATTGATTTCTGTCCTGTGAATAGGACTTTTTTTAGTATCGATCTCTCCTCAAATGAGTACGGTATCTAGTTTTGATACAAGTCTTAGTACTGATTAATAACCTATTTTTGATACTACAGGATAAACTGTATTTTATACATAAAAAAAAGGATATTTGAAATTATCGTACAAAAATTGCAGCTTTGACGTGATATTAAATGTGTGGTTTCGATTTGTTTAATTAATCTTGCAGCTTGGCTAGTTTGGCTAAAGGTCGTGTTGCTGTGGGCTGGACAGCAAAAATACCCCAACCAAATACAATGATATCTACTGAATTACTGAATACTCTACTCTACTAAATTACTGAGTACTCCTAATAACACACACACATTTTTCTAGATGTAATGCCATGCCGTGGAACATTCCAGGAAACCCAATAGTATATCCATGCAGACAAGCAGGTTCTGCAGACTCGGCCTTATAAACGGAATGCCTTTAAAAGTGACCCGCATACCTCCTCCTATATTCTACGCTCTATTAGTCTAAACCCACTCAGCACGAAACATTCCACTGTAAAAATACTCACACACGGTTAGCATGCAAACCAGCCACTATTATGGTCACATATGGAGGAAGTGAGACAGTGAGTCAGCCGAAGATTTATTATTTTTTGGTATATGTAAAAAAAAAAGACAGATTAAACTCATGATTCACAAGCCGAATCTGTCTAAATATAAATGCATTGTTTGTCAGTTTGTCAGTGTAGTCTTGCGTGTGCAGTTTGGGGCAGATACACAGAGATATGTAATTGTTTGAGAGCTTTTGCCACGCCCCATTTTCGATTGACTAATCAACTGGCCGGTCAGTCTTTAGTCCAATCTTGATTTAGTCACTACAGGCCTACTCATATCTGACCTGCTGTGGTGACTTCTTAACAGAGATTTGCCAATACTGAACATCTTAAAATCTATGGTAAAGACTACGAATGTTAAATAACAGCAAAAACTCAAAATAGCTTTTTTTGTAGAAATAATAAGCCCATATTCATAGTGCAATATACAGCCATATTATTTAGTCTGTTTAAAAAGACAAATCCGGTACACTGAGGACAAACAGAAATGTCAAACATCAGTAAAATGTCCAGAGCGATACAGATATGGAGGGAAACCCAGCGATCCCACTGATAACCTGTACATCATTAAAGCACTGCCCCTGAAACCTCACTCCAGTCCCCCACATAAACATCCACTCGACAAAACACACAGCAGCACACTGATAAACCCATAGAGAACATATGAAAACAAAGAGCACTAAACGCTTGGAGACGCCCACGCTAGCTCCAGCTAATGAGCTGTGTGTGCGCCGGCCCCTGGAGACGGAACCACAGAGAGGGAAGAAAAAGGGACTCGTGCTGTCCTCAGTGGGCCTATCTGTAGAATACAGGAGGAGCCACCTGTCCACGATCCTACCGTGTGTGCTAAAGGTCTTTAATATAATGTTCTAATGACGTTACCTCATGTGTTTTGTTTCATTCACACGTTTGAGTAACCCTTTATCATCAGTCTATCTACAGCTCCACCACTTCATGACATCCACTTGTGATGTGAGAAAAGAACTGAGCCTAAATGCAAGAGGTGTCAATGAAACACAACACGACTCTGGGTAAGTCTGATGAAGAAACATCATAACACTGATCAGAAGGTGGCATCATTTAAACATGTATTTCTTATAACAGGTGGTTTTAATGTCAAATTGAGAGGTGTTGAATATTGTAATGGAGATTATTGTAAGAGAACACATATCCTTAATCTACATGGAAGTACATAAATGTAGTTGACAGATCAATAGTTTGTTTTCACACCAATAACTGAAGACTTCGTGCTGACTCTTCATGAGGTCAGCGGTCTTTAGCAGGGCCTGTTTTAGATTTCAGACCTTTTACAGAAATGAGATGAAGTTCACTCGGTTTCCATTTTTCACTTGATGTTTGGTCGTAAAACAAACATTCTAATTATGTGGTCGTGAACCTATTTTTATTCTTGACAAAGTAATGGATGTGGATTTGCCCTTGAGTAGTTATTTCTGTAAATGTAGAGCCATTCTGCTGCTATTTTTTTTATTTATTTAACCTTTATTTAAACAGGAAAGTCTAAACAGGAAAGTTACTAATCTCTTTTTCAAGGGAGTCCTGCCATGCACACACCACTTTCATACTAGGCAATGTGGGTGATGTGCCTTGCCTAAGGACACAACGACAGTTTTTGTGACTGGCGCCCCCCTGTGGCACCTGGAATTTCCAGTGGTCTCCCATCCAAGTACTAACCAGGCCCTGCCCTGCTGAGCTTCTGACGAGATCAGGCTTTGACAAACCGGTATGGCCAATGTTTGAGCCCAAAACAAGCTCCTCCTCCTTCCTGTTGCTCCTGTACAGGCTCCTCCTCCTCCTCTGGCTCCGGTGTGGGGGTCTGGAGGATGGGAGGATGCTAACAGCAGATTGTGTATAGGTACAGTGATGGCCAGGAGCAGGCATCAGCAGAGCCATTCATCATACACGGTGTGGAAGTGAAAGGCAGCAGGCGCAGGCTGCCAGGCCCGATGTGGCTGTGTGCGCCTGCTGCCAGCTCCACTGACACAGCGCTATAGGAACGTGCCACAGAGCGTTAGGCCGCTAATTAAACAAAGCAACGGACGAGGATGAGGAGAGAGAGGAGCGAGGTGGAGCGGCCCACTCAGCTTTGACTGGGATTTATGGCTGCTTTGCTTAATATTCTTACATTTTGCATTCAGGTTTCACAACTTAACATACATCCAATGGAGGATATATCGATTCCAACATTGGTATCGGCTGATATCGGAAAAAAAATCTCATGAAATTTGTCTCTTTGAGCAGACTCGGGACTAAAAATGGAAAATGAAGAGCAATAGGCTAAAAATATGTATATGTTTACACAGTTATGTCACCTTTTTAAATCCCAGGTAAACACATTTTTTGATGATTTTTACAAAATTGAGAAATGTTTGGGTCTTGCTATGGACAAATTTGAAAAGTAAAATGTTGGTCTATCAGCCACAGCAGCAAGCCAAATATTAGACACTGGCTCAAAAACCCCATATCAAACCACTCATGAGGGAAAACAATTCAACTCGGTGATGACCCACAGTCTGACAGCACAAATGAGTCTGCCAGTGATTCATGGACCTAAAATCTGTGCAGGGCTTCAGCACTCAGAGTCAAAGGCTTTTTTTTAAAGAGATCACTGAAACTGGATGCAAAGTGCAGTCCCACATAGGTGTTTGATGAGGGAACAATATTCTAAGCTGGAAAAAAAAGCTCAGAAAAGTCCAATTTGTATAATATGATTGATATGATACCAGACAAAAGCTTTGAAGAGACAAAATGGCGGTTAGAAGAAGGAGCTAGTCACTTTGTCAGCCTGACGGGGGAGAATGTGGCGGAACTGTCCTGGAAAAGGTGCTTGAGAAGTGGGCCAAGTGCAGTGAGGCCTGGGCCCCTGCTGCTCCTGAGCGCCGAGCAAGCACAATCACACAAGAAGCAACGAGGAGGAAGAGGAGCAGCCACTGTTACTGTGTGTAAATGTGGTGTCTGTGTGTTTGCATTTGGGATTAGAACTGTCACATAAGTAACATAATCCCAGTGAACCTTGTTATAAATAAAAAAAATGTGCTCAAAATGAATTGTAACACCAAAATATGAAACCATTAAAAACAGTGTTCAATCAAATAAGGAAAAAATCCCAGAAGTAATTCACCGACTTTTCCAACCTACATCAACAGATCTGTTCTGAACCAGTGAGCAGTACCTCTCCTCCTCCACACGTACTTAGCTTTCCTCCTGTTCTTTTTTTAAAACAGCTTTTGTGTCCAGCCCTCCTTTTAGTCGTTCCATTGACTGTACCCTCCTCTCTCCATCGACCGCTCTGTGTGCGCTCGGACTATTTTCACCGCGGGTTCCCATCCAAAAGTCCCCCCACGCGGAGAGTAATGAACGCCGGCCCCTCGCGGCACCCATTAAGACAGCAGCCATTACGGTTCAGTGTGGAGCTCGGCCCTCCCTGCCAGTTTCACCCCGCTCCGTGCAAGACCCCACCGAGTGCCGCAAACTGGCACTAGCACGGCTCATTGCGTTGCCAGCGTGTCCCTCCACCAGCGCGGCCTCATAAAACAGTTCCACATCATCTACCGTGATGATCCCTTGTTCTAATTTTAGTCTCTTAATGGCTGTGCGGGTTCTGGCAGAACACTCCGGGCCCGTGTACATGAGGGCTGGAAATGGGAGATTTCTGGAACATTTGGACTTGTCACAGTGTCACATTTTGTGTGAACGATTAATGTGAAAAGACTCATCTCGTTTCAACGATTATTTACGAGTGTCACCAAATGACAGTAGAAAACTTCATTCTGCAAGCTCCAAGATTCATAGAAATTGGAAATAAATAAATCAGCATCACAAAAGTCTGTGACATTTCCTCCATAAACAAAAAAGATCTCCTGGTTATTCGGCATAAAAACGTTTAAGCCTGTAGTTTAGATCTGTAAACAGGTTCTGAAATGTGATTATATTTGTTTGTCCATTTAGATTTCAGTCTTTAGTCAAATAGTCTGCACGTCTTTAAAATGTGTTCTTTGAATAGAATCCTATCACAAATCTAATCACAATTACATATTTTGCCCTGGCAGCCTTGCAAGTCCCGAGTGTATATACAGAGGGATTTCACTTCCAACAAAATCAAACTTTTCTCCCCTCACATTATCAGTTCAGCGCTCATTGATTCTGTAGAAATCCAACACATTTTTCAGTCCCCTGTGGTATTTTTTTTTTCCCTCATAAGCAGTTTGTTTTTGACACAAATGTACTCTTCTTGTCCCTGATTGGCTAATCCACCTGTCACTCACATCCATCTGAACTCACTGGTGGCCAGACTCACATGTTCATAAAGTAATGGAGAATGTGTATTCTGGATTCCAATAGATGACGAGCGTAATTAAATCATCAGATATAAATTTTTTTGGGGGAAAAAATGTAATACATTTTTTAAAATCATAAAATGGTACAAGTTTGGATTTTTTAGCATAATATATTAGATAATTTTGTTTGAACAAAAACACGTTTACCCAATTTTGGCACCGGCTCACCCACGAGGAATATGAATATGTATAAAGGCTTCAGTGGTGAGCAGATGGGTTAATGTTTCAAATGGAATGTGAAACGGCTTCATAAGATTCAGCAGTGTGTGGAAGAGGCATTTCCTGGCGTACGGCTCAAAACAGCAGCACAAGCTCACACCCCGGGCTACAGCTGAGGAAAGCCAAACGGGCTTCATTATAACGGGACGGAGAGATGTCCCGGTGAAAGATTTGGTGGCGGTTTTACTCGCAATGGAATAAAAACACGGAGTAGGGATGCCGCAATATTGCATTTTAGGGTTGCAATTATTTTTTGAAAAGAAACAGCCTGATTTTATGATTTGCAATTACAGAGCTCCATAAACTGCAGTGAATTCCTTAAGTCGTTTTCATTCACGTATTAATAGAGCACCGTTCCTGCCTTACGCAACAATAAATATAACTTTCTGAAATAAAGTCAACTTAAAGATGTAGTCAGTAACTTTCCCACAGGGGGATTCACCACCTGCTCATCTCCATGGAAATGTCACTGCTTTGTAGGGGCGTAACGATCTCCAAGTCTCATGATACGATATGGTCACAGTATGAACCTCACTGTACGATATTTATTGTGATATCGTGGGAAAGCTCACGATATTACGATATTCTACAAAATAACAAGACTGACTCTAAAATGCTTTGACCAGTCATTTGGTACATTTGTCGTCATTAGGGATGGAACGAAATCCAAATCTCTGTACGATATTTTCACCATAAACATTTCACTGGACCACATTTATTACAATATAAAACTGTGAATCTGCGACTTTTTCCTCTAAAAATGCTTCACAGACTTAATCCACAGAATGAAGATGTAAAAGTGCTTAGAACAGTTATTTCTTCATGTCGTCCGCACTGAAATGGAGCAAAGGATCATGGTCTATGTAGTCCCCTCTGTTTGTTTAGCTATTTCTGCATCAGAACTGTTTATTTAAGCAACAAGACTTGTGATTCCAGATATTGTGATGGTCCACGATATTATTGTGAGACCTTTGACGATACAACAGCACCATATTTCGGTTATCGTTATATCCCTACTGCATTTCAAAGAATGTTCCACTGTGTGACATTAAACAGGTCTATCTTGCATTAGTCCATTACAAGTTTTTTTTATTGCTATGAAATGCAATGGAAAAACATGCTTTTGTGTTCTTTATTTGTCTCTATGGAGTAAAATGTGTCAATGCCATACTGCGGAACATTCCAGACTAGGAAATCTCTAAACGTGAGAATAAGCCGTTTAACATTTCACATTACTGACAAGATATTCAAGAACAGATTTCAAACTTCTGAGCTGTATTCACTTTTGAAACTGTAAAATTCCATTAGTCCAAAAAGTCCCACCGTAAAAATGCATTATCACGCGCCGACAATTACTGCGCCTAAAGTCTTTCATTTGAGAATTAGCCTCAAAGTCCAAATATAGCCTGTACTACTTCTTGTTAATCCAACACAGCAGAGACTCCCCTTCCACTCTCCTCTCTCCATGTCTGTGCCCTATCTCCCCTCGGCTCAAACAGACACGAAAAACACACAATCGCACACTTAGGTCCCTCCCTTCTGAAATACCGACCAAAGATAGACCTCCTTCCTGCTGCTTTCGCAATCTAAAGAGCCGGCGATATGTGGCGTTAAATTGGAAACCTGCGTAATAGTCATTTAACGGGCCGGCTTTGAGAAAACTCAGATGCTGCAAAATGCTTTCAAGGATTCGTGGGGACAGACGCAGAGAGATGGGGGGGGGGGAGAGGAATTGGCGAGGATTGGAAAACTGCAGGGTTGCCAGGTCGGGACAGGTGCTTTCAGCCGGCTGGATTAATTAAAATGAAGACAAACACGGTGTGAACATGAGTGGGGCTTTCAAGCAATCAGACCAACAGATTGTGGGGTGGCCATCTCCGGGGAGCGCTTTTCAAAGACTCCGCTAGCAACCGAGTCTGCTGCAAGACAAACAGACTTCTGCTGCTTCAGTGATTTTCGTGTAATCACTGTTTTTGGTATCTGAAACTATAATTTTCAGATTCTGAGAGGAAGAAAGCAACATGGATAATGAAAGGTAAAACTAACGAAATAGAAATGGACACCAAGATAAAAGTCATAGGACCAAAACACAGGTAATGTCTGGGTTTATTTAAGGAGAGTTCAGTCGGGGAAAGAACTGGGCAAGGTTAGGACAACATAGATTATTGTAAAACTTTTCAACATATTTTAGAATATTCAACTGTAGGCACGCCAACATTCATTCATCAGTGTGTACAAGTGTCTTGCACCAGAACACAAAGGCAGTAACGTTGCCTCGAGCAGGAATCGAACGGCTAAACTTCAGGAGTGGACATTTCAGCAGTTTAAACAGTGATCTGAGGCAAGATGGGCGTCTTGCTCCAAGGTACAATGGCAGCATGCCGATATTCAAGCGTCTACCCTCTGAATTTATTTTATTTTATTATGATTTTATATGCCAAACAAATACATTTTGTTTTAGTAAGAAGTTTAAAATTCAATGTGATTTTTCCTTGTGCACCTTGCTAAAAATCTGGTACCTGCAAATAATCTGTTATCGGCCTCAGATGAAGAATAAATATTGGATAACACATTGACTCAAAAAATCCATATCGGACCATCCCTGTTTTTTTTTTTTTTTGACAACCAGAAACTGTCAGAAATTCCAACAGCTATCTCCATGGTTTTCTCCTTTTCCACATCCCCATCTCTTGTTCCAGGCTGCGGGGGAACCCTGGGTGTGCAGAGGCCTCCCTGGGCTCGCTCAAACATGTGAAGCAGGAGCACAGGATGCACGAGATGTGACACTTCCAGATAAGCCCCAGTGCAAAACAGGAACAGGGGCCGGATGCATGCGGACTCTCCCTCATCTACAGGGCCCTGCTTCACTCTGCCTGGGAACGCCGCTCTAACCACTCAAGTCAGATTAAGAAAGTATTGGTAAATTAAAGACATGTGCTCCTGATTGATAAGGCAACCAAAAAGCAGACGTGGCAGAAGCTCTCAAAACTACTCCGTGTCTCTGTGTATCTGACCCAAACTGCACTCACAAGACCTGCAGAGGGAGTTCATGCAAAAATGACTATTTATGCTGTTCTATATGTATGAAGACAGATTACATTTGAGAATCATGAGCAAAAATACCAAATTTCTTGCCAAGTTCCTTCCTCTTCCCATACCAAGCCTTATCATGTCTATACAAATGATTTGTCAATTGAATGTTGGTTGAATAAGACACAACTGACCGATTAATTGACTATTATGACCCTACTTCAACCTAAGGTTGTCAAACGTTTTAAAAATCAGATACTAATCGATACTAAAACTAGTATTGAAACTAGATAATTCATTTGAGCGGGTATCGATAATAAAAAAAAAACTTGCATCAGAACAGACAGGACAGAAATTAACCTTTCCTGAAGAGCTTTAAAATGATCTTGACCTGTATCAGAACAAGCACAAAGACTACGGAACCAACCTGGAAAATGGTATGAAATTTTACTACAAAGTTACAAAGAGGGTAAACAGCGAGGCGCTGAGAACATACTGTCCAGAAGTTCTAAAAGCACCAGCAATTCAACTTTTCAAACGGGGCTTTTTTACAAGCAGATCCCGCTGTGTCACGCAACAATGGGGGGAAAGGTCCAAGCTGTCAGAGGAAGCCGAGGAAGCAGAGGAGAGGAAGGGGCTGACAATGTGAGGGCGGGCGATAGCGTACAGTGTGCTTCCTGTAACCACGGCGACCACAAATAATGGAACAGAGGGGGAAAAAAAGGAACAACGGGGAGGGCGGGTAATTTGTCGCCGAAAAAAGATCGTCTTGATGTCTGCGTGATTGAAGCGCTCACTTTTGTACCCTCGCCTGAAAGGAGCAATCATACAGGCTTCCAAATAATTGCGGAACAAATTTTGAAAATCAATAGTAACTGCGGCGTGTTCGGTGGGAGGGGGGGTAAGGCGAGCACAAAAGCAGAAAAAATTGCCGACGTGCTTTTAATCACAGCTGCAGAGCGTGAAAAGGCCAGTGTAGACGCAGGATCGGACTATAAAACCTTTGTAAATCTGTTCGGAATACGGCGGCACGTTTGAGTGAGAGCAGATGGAACACACAGATTGAACCGGGAAAGGTTAAACAGTGACAGAATGAGCAATGTGCATGTTTGCCATTATTAGGGAATGAGGTCACAGCGGCGCCTCTTACCAAACACACTTCAGTCAGACACAGAGCTGTGGAGCATTGTGGGGCGAGCTGCAAAAACTACAGCACCACATCCTTTCTGTCATAATATGGGTTTACTCGCGCCATGTGCAGAAACGTGAACTACGGGGTGAATTTTCATGCTTAAAATGCAAAGAACTGTACCTTGATTCATTTGTGCTGACGAATAAGATGTTAAAGATACGGATATTACCCGGTAACCGTTTGACCGGTGGTTGACCGAATCAACGTTACCTGGTCAAAATTTTTTGATCGTCAGTTAAATGGAACCCTACGTAATGGTGCTTGGGAACAGCACGGTTCTACAGTCCGAGTGCGAGTCGCCCTAAATGATCAGACAGGAGCCTAAACGCACATTTTCTGTGGTACTAGATCTTGTTGCTCAAGACGCAAGATTCACGTCATCAATGACGTGTCACCTCAAAATGCGACACCCTCAAGCCTCTTCTACAGGTCAGAAAAGCCAACCTACTGTGCTAACTATGCTAACCGTGCTAACTATGCTAACCGTGCTAACTATGCTAACCGTGCTAACTATGCTAACCGTGCTAACTCTGCCCCGACGAGTGCTTTCTCTGTGTTTCTGTTTACCTCTACAGCTTTAGAGCAGGTGTTTGAGTTGCCACAGAAGCGAGTGTTGGATGTTTCGGCATTTTATTCTCAGTTTTATGCATATTGTGACTAAAGTCATGACTGCTGGGTTAAACTGAGCCTCACATGTGTGTCCGTGTATAAATGCTTCATGTGCGGCGGTGACAGACTTGTGCTCCTCAGTCTATAAGCGGAGTCTCTTCAGTCATTTTCTGAAATGAGCCACGGCGATGTTTCAGATGAGCTTCTAACACTCGACTCACACCTTTATCTTCAGCACTGTCACATGTGAGAGCCGTGGCAGCACCGCTCCAGTCCAAATGCTGTTATTTCAAATAGTGATTAGATTTAGAATAGATTTTAAACTGAACGGTTAAACCGATTTTAACCGGTTAACGAGGTGGTCGGTCATGATTTTTTTTTAATGGTTTTCGCCGTCCCTAGTTAAAGATGGGGTATTACACTTCTACGGGGTATTCATTGTTCACACGTGACATATTTAAATCGCCATGTTACCGTTTATAATTTTGCCATCGTTAGATTTTGTGAAAACAACAAATCAGCAAATTTAATCCGTTAAAATGTTCTAAATATTAGTTTCATTTGCTTTTCAGGAGAGATCATGAATGAATGTTAAACCATGGTAGAAAGCTCCAAAAACTGCATAATGTTTCCTCTTTCATTTTGGAGACAGCTGTGTTTCATGTGGAAAGGCTCAGGAATTACAGAAATATTACAGAAGAAGTTCATTTAAAACAGTTGAAGTCGATCCAAACTTATCCCTCACTTTCCTGATGCTTACTGAACATCCTAATTATTCGCCACTATGAATTGAAAGTTCTTTTCACAACTTTCAGAGGCCAGATGAGAGAGATACTGTCCAGGAAATGAAACTAAAACTTGCAACAGTTCTGCAGCCTTAATGCCTGGTTGCACATGATAAAAGATGATAAAAGAAGTGATAAATAATCACATGTAGACAGAGCTGCTGAGACCTGCTGTTCCAATACATATGTCCTGGGGCCAAACGACAGCCTTTTTAATCATACATAAAGACAAAATGAAAGTGAAAAGGTAAATTCTACAAAAGAATTCTGGCCAGTCACTTTTACACTGCTGGACGGCCTAGAAGTCTGAACCAATCCAGCCACAAACATCTTCAAAATGATGGCATATTTGCCACAAGTTACATGAGAAATGGAGACTGTAATATAATGATGCACATGGAACATCAATCTATAAACCAAACAAACAAATGATGTAAGAAAGTGCGCAACGAAATAATTCCACCTGCACCTCGCCGTTCTGTGATTCGGACCGATCCTCTGTGCCGTTACGCCGCGTTGTGACTTTAATGAAGTGAGTATTTCTGAAAAAGGCGTCTGCTTTTGACACGCAGCCCCCGTCCTGACACATGTCCCGGGTAATTCCACACATCCAGCCAAACGTCATAAAAAACAAAGAAAGAACGACATCAAGAGAGTGAGCGCAAGCGAAAGAGAGAGAGACATCTGCGCTGACACCAAAGAGCGCTCCGTCTGTCCCAGTCTGTCACATTCTGCAACGCCGCCGTAACATCCCGGATTCGGCTTTACCTGCGCTCACCTTTGATTTGGATTTTTTTAATACTTGCAAACATTTGTAGAGGTCAATGTAAAAACGTGCTAACGGACGTTGGTGCTAAAGTTGTAAAATATCAAAAAACAACACTAAATCGATACTAAAACCAATTTTTTTTAAAAGTCCGTTTTTTAAATTTGAGTGCCATTTTGAGCTTTGTCAGATCTAGTATAAGATCTCTTTAGGGCTGCAGCTATCGATTATTACAGTAATCGATTATTCTGTTGATTATTTTGTTCAAATAATCGAGTAATCGTTTGTTAATGTCGCGTCTACTTTGCACACGTTAAGTCCACACCACCTGCACTGACAGATCCACGTGTTTTGGACATGAAAAACGTAATTATCGCTGGGCTCAGGTCGACTCACCTCACGGTTTCTTTTCCACTTGATGTAATGTACGGTTCTGTTTACATGTTGTAGCATCAGCGTTGAAAAGGTGACTTAAAACGTATTCTCCTACAGATTACAGATTACAGACCCCAAAATGTAGTTTGTGACGTAATCCATTAAATTACTTAGAGTAATGTAATCTGAATACTTTGGATTACTTGATATTGTCATGATTTTTAAAACTACATGAATGTAGCGACCAACTCCTGCAAATTCTTGTTTGGTTTTAGACCTGGATTAGACCTGATTTTAGATCTGGTTTACACCTGGTTTAGACCTGGCTTAGACCTGGTTTTAGTCCTGGTTTTAGTCCTGGTGTTGGTTCTGGTTTAGAGGCGCAATGGAGGAAGCGCGGTCCACGCAGCGTACGCGACAAGACACGATCATAGACTGTACAAAAGAAGTGGACTCAGTGAGCGTGACGTCACCTATAGCGTTTAGCGCAGCTCAAATGAGGCTTGTGATGCTAACGGCTATAGGGGTGAATTTGGAGCCAGGCCCTATGTTATGAATAGGGCTTTTTTGGCAAACAAAACAGCTAAATAAATTCAGGACCATGTAGAGCAGGTTCATACGAATATTTTAAGACCAAAATGACGAGGCTCACAGCAACAGGTACAGAGAGACGAGGGATAAGATCTCAGTGTAAGTCAATGGGAAAAAGGGAGAGAAGGAGCCGGAAGAGCCTCCTGGAGCACTTCCTGTTTGGCACGCGGCGGCGGCTAACGGGATAGCTTATAGCTAACTCATAGCTATGGACACGATCCACACAATCTGTACAGGAGGAGATTTTTCTAAACGATTTACTCGATGAATCGTTTCAGTCCTAGATCTCTTGTTAGCGTATAAGAAGAATCAGTAGTCCATTCCTTAGGCAATTCCAAAGTTTGAGATTTTACTTTTGTGACAGTAATAGTAGGACCGTAAAATACAAAATGCTTAAATGACAGCGCAACAATTATGCTGAATTTCTAAATCAGGTGGGAGGTTATTTTAGCGGTCGTCCAAATTGTGGTTGTGACCAGAGCTATAGTACGATTTCATTTCATTCAAAAAACAAGAAAATTGGTTCTTAATCCTTCTCCATTTGCTGCAGTGAATGTGATATTTCACCAAAAGCAATACCGAGTTGACAACTGTTTCTGAAAAACCCAAATAGGGAATATTCCTTTGTAATGGACACATTATAAAAAGGTGATTTTTTTGGAGGCTTTAATTGTGTTGTGCTGTTGTCTCCTCATGAAAAATGTTTATCCATTAATCCAAAATCATTTTCTCTAAGCCTCAAAAATGCTTCATTTTAATTTTGCCCTGATTGTTGCATCAGAGGTAAAACTCCAGACTTCCCCTGTGCAGTTTTCATGCCCATACAGCATCTTCACTTACTCTGTGCTCATGTATGTTCATAATGAACGCAGGGTTCTATTAGCACTGTTTACTTTGTAAAGGTTAATTCCTGTTGCTAACACCCAAGTGCCTCAATGGAAATGGAGGCGAAATGTATCAAAGTATAGTTTACAAATGCAGACATTTTTTGGAGTTAGAAAATGTGAAATACTAGTTTAAAAGGAAATTAGAAGCACAAGAATGCATTAAATGTTCTTTCATTTAGCCAACTAACATCTGACCAAAAGACATTCTAAACACAAGATGAGCCGAGGATTTGTCTTCGGAATTACAAGCACAAATTCCAATGTTCTTTTACCTGCACTGACCTGTTAGCGTCACATTGGCTTTATGGGGCTGTAAATGGCTAATAGTGTAATGGCTCTCACTGTGGTGCAGTTTGTCACATAATAAAAGCAGACCATCTCCTCTTCAAAGTGCTCCTGCGCCCGCCTCTCCGCACACTTGTGTTTTCAATCTGGGGCTGAGTAATGACCATGAAGAAATTCACTGGAAATGATTTAGCAGTCCCCATGAATCACTGCAGAAACCTGCTGGACTTTTAGATGTTTGTTTTCACTTGTGCTATGAGCTAGAGCACTACTCCCATTCACAACGAGCGGCAGCCAGGGCTCATTTAGGACTCGAGGTCTAATCCCCAACCGACCATGTTTTTAGATTTTACTGCATCATTTTTCTGAATTGATACCAGCTAGTTTCAATACGAGTTTAATCTTGATTGACAGCCCTAAGTTTCTCAATAATCATAGCACTAAAATGTTTTATCGAGTCCTTCCCAGCTTCAACCAAGCTTTATATTTTTATTTTATACAATGTTTCTGCTTTCAGTTTACACTTGCTTTGTGCATGATTTAGCTTTGCATTAGTAAGAGAAATGTGGCGTTTCCAGTTTCATTTAGCTTAAACTCACAATTAGCAGAGTCCAAACATATTCAGACACAGTAAAATCTCTGTCTTTTTGTCTCAGATGCCTCCAGTTCAGTTCAATGGAAAAGTGTGTAACAGGAACTAAAGGTGCAATGAGTCACTTTCTGCTGGAGAGTCAGCCACCTGTTCGTCACCATGGAGATATTACTTCTCTATACCCGTGAAGATAAGCCAATAAAGCCACCAGGTCAGGTTATAGGTCATATCTGTGGAGAGGCGAGCCCACTTACAACATAAACGCATCATTTGAACAATAATGACCCTCCCCCAATAATGATGCTAGAAGTTTAAAGGGCTCATACTGCACTATGTTCTGATGTTCTGAATGTAGTTTCCTCATCAAAACTGTACAGAGTTGTGTTTTGTTTCATTTAAACACATTTAGAACATACACATCCTGCATAATTAGGCCGAGTTCTTCTCTCAAACAGAAAACACTTTCACACTGTTGCACCTTGTGATGTCACGTGATCACACATGAAGTGCTCCACTCTTCTCACTCGAATAATTTCAGCTTTGGAGTTTCCAGTCTCTACTAAAGAAAAGGCAAAAGGAGTCGTTAACTTGAGAACGACAGCTTTATGACACAAGGTGGAAGAGCATTTTAAGCCTGGGAGATGCTGACAGACTGATAATGCAGCGTTACTCAAACACAAACAAAACTAAACACAGCTACCGGTGTGTTTTAGAGGAGGTAAGAGCATTCGAACATGGCTAAAAGCTCACAAAAATCTATTTTGCGTAATCTAGGACCTTTGCCTCACCACAGAACACTCCAGACAAAACAACATCTCAAAGGAAAAGTTACGCAGTACGATTTAAAGACACATTGTGCTTGTAAACTGTCCTATAACTATATATTTTAGCTGACAGAAAAGGCGTTTTGCTCCCAGTCTTGACTCAGAGTGGCTCAGTCTTGGAGCCGTCAGAACCTCCTCCCTGTAAACGCTGCTGTAGGTTTGGCCTTATAGCAGTGTCAGTAATAGAACGGCCCGGCTGGTGCGTCTAGTGGCTCTTCACATAATACGACCGTGAATTAATTTTGCTCCACAATTACATCGCAAGTGCGTCCTCCGCCACGCCGCCGCCGCTCCGCTCGGCAGCCATGAAATTGAACAAGATGGGAGCGAGAGGAGAGGTGAGAGACGACACAGGCCGTCTACAGTCAGCCGGGGTCCTGACGCTCGCAGCACCGGGCTGGGGCTGGGGCTGGAGCGGAGGCTTCAGATATGTGTCAGATGGACTGCTCCAATACTGTCCATAAACGCAAGGAGTTACAAAAAGAGGGAAATAAAAAAGAGAATGTGTAATAATAGCAAAAAAGGCCCTGTACCCACTGTTTTTTGTACATGTAAAATGCATCTTGTACAGATAGATTGTATAAACAGCTTTGGAGGTCAAAATAAGTCCGCTATATACTGACTGTATGTAGCATTTTATTGTTTGATAATAATCAGGAAGTGCACCTTCACATGCTAGTTGTTATTAGCTTTACAATGTCCGCAAAACTCCACTCCGGCCTTGTGAAAAGCTCTTCTAAATGCAGGCCTTCTGAGCAGCGGTGAGGAATCATTTGGGCAACTGGAAATTGTTTAAAATGAACTAGTTCGGTTTTTTGCATTTACAGATACTTTAACCTCAACTGACACACAACTACACTAGAGCTGCAACTATCGAATATTTTTGGAATCGAGTATTCTGTCGATTATATCATCGATTAATCGAGTAATCGGATAAATCACACTTTTTTGTTTTTATACAACTATATCAATAGTGTGTAACGCAACATGAAAGGCCTCTTAAAATGAGCAAGCAATTGCTGTTATTCCTCACAAAAAGGTTTTTATTTAAAGTCAACATTTTTTTTAAACAAGTGTAAAACCTTTGGCTTATTGGCTTATAAAACAGGAGTTTTCTAAGTGACAACGTTAATCCTTTAACTAGCCTAATTAATAAGCTAAATATAGAACTAGCGAACACATAAGTGTTAAGTAAACGCGTCGGTAAAATATTTCCTTTCTCTGATATTGGAATTGATGCCAGCGGTTCTAGATTAAATCAGATTTTTGGTAAAAGTAGAACAACGAACTAGACGTTTCTGATATGGGAACACCGAGTGTGTGCGTGTGTCTGTGTATACGTGAGGAAGGGAGCGATTTGAGTGAGATCATTTGCTCTCTTGCTGCTCATTATGCCTCGTTACTATCGACTCATAACACAGGTTACAAATAATTACAAATACTGTACATTCTAATAGGCGTTACTTTTCATTTCAGTTAGCAATCGTAAAAGTATATTACCTCGTAGATTCTCCGACTCCGCTTAGAGAAGTACAGTTCACATGAGGATGCTTTCGCTTTAAGTGCTGCAGCATTGAAGACGTACTGTTGTGGTACATCAGGTTGGCTTTGCCAGTGCACACTGGCACCGGCCACATCATTATCTGCCATTTCCACACCGTGGAATAAATCGCGCCGCTTCAAATCTTTGAAATGTACGTCATTGATAACTGTCCGTGTGAAACAGTGATCCCAGACTGGCGCAGCAGTCTACAAAGGAGGAGTGATACGATAGCAGAGACATTTTAAATAAATTGACTTTGGTGACATGAATTAAACGAAGCCTCGAGGCAAAGAATTTGCCCCGAATATTTTTTGTAATCGAATTATCCGAGTTACTCGAGTAATCGTTTCAGCCCTAAACTACACACAATACAATGCCATATTGTGGAGCATACAATGCAATAACATCTCCATGGAGACAAGCAGGTGGCTATTTATTACAAAACTCAAAATGGAATAAATTAGAGACGAAATGCTGTTGCTTAAATGATTTGACTGCAGGATGAAACCGGAAGGTCCATAAGAGCGAGAGGAAATGCAGAGGAAATGACCAGAGCAGAGCGTCTGAAATATCCGATTGTGTCAGACTTCTACAAAAGGTTCAACATATGACTTCTGGTGGCTCACACTGGAGCTCTGTGGTCCGTCTGCCATCTTCAGACTTCCAACATTGCTTTGGTCCTCTGCACTCGACTGCGCTTTGGTGTCAGAGGTGGACAGTACTCGATTGCACTTTCTTGAGCAATAAAATGTACTTTTACTCCTATTTGAATAACATATTGTAGAGTGTAACAGTAACTCTAACTCGAGTAAAAGTCTACATGTGACAAAAGCTTTGTTATGAAATGATTTCAACATTTACATTTCTTGCAGCTCCTTCAGTTATGATTTAGTTAGTCTCATTTTTTTCTTATTTTGTGTAATGTTTTGTCCAATAAATTAAACTGTTACACTTATTTCTTCTCATTTCTGAGCAATAATATTTTGAAGTATTTCTGAGTATTTTTTGCCTACTCCACCCACCTCTGTTTAGTTCATATACTGTCATGCAAACACCACATTACCACCGGCAGGGCTGATGATGTAAAGAGACGGAGCAGGTTACGGGGCATTTCAAGTTAAATCAGTCGACTTTTTAAAATCCAGAGTCGATGTCAAAGTCGATGGCCGATAAGCTCTGTCCATATTTTTATTTATTTTTTCCTGTAGGGCTACTTTCAACTCTAGATTATTGTGCGTACTCTTTAGGCAGCAGATCAAACACTGGACTGATATTTGGGCACAGAACAGAGGAACCTAAGGAGTGGAGGATGGGGCAGAGGGACGAGGGGAGTTAGAGCCTCGTGGAAATGCACCGCTGGAACAATGGAGGACGAGTCAGAGCGTGTGGGAAATTTAACACAACTCACATTTACTGGAATAACTTGCTTCACTTGTCCGTGTCTATTTCATAAGAACGAGCCAAGTGAAAGTATTAGGACGAGTTACTCCCAACCCAAGCCAACGTCTGGAGACAGCACTGAGGGATGGGTCAAATGCAGAGGACCAGAAAGAGGACCTTAACCTGTTACGGTTAGGGTTAGGAACTTGAATGGAAATAAAACTGTCCACCTCTACACCAGCATTTAACATTAATTGCAGTGCCAGAAATGCACTGTCCCAGGGAAATCTGCAGGAGAATAAAGTTATCATTGTTATTGATAAGTTAGGCTCCATGAAATCATAAAGGAATAATTCTGAAACATTTCAAAAACAGTAGAGTAAGACAGTCACATTGTGAACCTAAGTGAGGACTGGCTGTGCGGTTTTGCAAGTGGAAAGTACCAGAAGAGCCGGGCTGATGTAAGCAGGGAGTGGACGTGTTGATGAAGTAAGAGGCGAGCGCAGGGCGGCTTCAGCTGCAGAACGAGAGAGCAATACACACCGAGAGCAGCAGAGGGACGAGGAGGACGAGGAGGACGCAGAGAGAGCAGGGGACAGGAGCGAGACTGACAGGGGCGAGACTGACAGGGGCAAGAGGGACAGACAGGGGCGAGGGGGACAGACAGGAGCGAGGGGGACAGACAGGAGCGAGGGGGACAGACAGGGGCGAGGGGGACAGACAGGGGCGAGGGGGACAGACAGGAGCGAGGGGGACAGACAGGAGCGAGGGGGACAGACAGGTGCAAGACAGATGTGTGCAAGACAGACGGGGGCGAGGGGGACAGACAGGAGCCAGGGGGACAGACAGGAGCAAGGGGGACAGACAGGGGCCAGGGGAACAGACAGGAGCCAGGGGGACAGACAGGAGCCAGGGGGACAGACAGGGGCCAGGGGGACAGACAGGGGCGAGGGGGACAGACAGGGGCCAGGGGGACAGACAGGAGCCAGGGGGACAGACAGGAGCAAGACAGATGTGTGCAAGACAGACGGGTGCACAAATTTAATTACACAATAATTACACAAATGTGTGAAATTCTCCTCATTATTGCCCCAGTTCAGTGACACCTGTGTTCAGGGGTGTGGGGCTGTGGTGCAATAGGCATGTAGTCGAGCAATGTGACAGTTTACGGTCATGAAAAAAGAATGTTAAAAATGAGATGACATCAGAAATGCACAATGTCCTGTAAACCACGTGTGCATGTCTGCCACATGAGCTGGAGTCCACAAGAAGGGGGCGCTGTTGTCTGAGAGGTGTAGTAAAGCAGGGCTGGTGCACAAATGAAAACATATTAACTACATTTGACATGACATTGAGATGTTATTATGTTGAGGTAAAGCAGCTTCTCTTGCCGGGGCCCTTATGATACAAGTGAAAATAGGCTTCATTTCAATAAGCGAGGAAACTAAAAGAGGAGGCAAAGACGTGGAAATGGAAACCAAGCAGAGAAGGATTCAAATAAAGTAGGGCACACACATAAGGAAGGAACACAAAAAGGAAGTACGAGAGTAAGCATTTAAAAGGAGGCCGTACTCAAAGCAGCAGTAGACTCCCTCGCTGCGTACAGTAAACAGTGATTTCGCTCGGGGCCAAAGTCTGTTATTTGGAGTGAGCGAGCGTGCCCCGACAGGTCCACAGGGAGACGCAGGGAGACAGGAGCTGCCGCTGTAATCGCATCCACCGCCACCACCGCAATAAAGCTACACCTCCAGACTGAGAGACTGCCATTCCTGTGCCATCATGGGCCGGAGAGGAGGGAGGGAGAGGGGGAGAGGAGGAGAGGAGGGGGAGAGGGCCGGACCACAGCTGCTCCAGGCGTTTATAACAGGCCATTTTCAACGCAAATATGGCACGGTGCAGTTAAGCTTCGATTTATGTCTGTGGAAAAACAGGCTGCCGGGCCGGAGCTGGTGTCAGAAGTCAAGAGCTTTTCGTCGGGCTGTGGGTGGGACTGACAGACTCGTGCACGCCGTCTAAAACACTGCAGCTCTCCCTCCAGTGCCTTTACTGGGTGAGCCTATTCTGATTTACTACAATGACCTGACAGCAGCTTGGGTGTCTTTAATGGAGAGGTCCACAGCCAATCTTCTGTCTGGAAAAGCATGTGGTTTGGAGCAGATATCAGAATTTGGAGGAAGAAATGTGAATATTTTTAGTCTTAATGGAAATGGCTATTTATGTCTAGGAAAGCCATTTGTTTTTATGTTTTATTAAGACATCAATATGATAAAAAAAAATGAAAATGAAATTAATTTAAATATTTCTACTGGACATTACCCCCCATTATCGACAAGACCAATGCATTAACCTGCTCATTTCAATGTGAGTTACACAGTTCTTAGTTTACCCAATGATGTCACAAAGTGGAACATACTTTATATATTGTACAAGCGCACTGTCATGTATGGATTTGCCTCTGACAGGGTCGACCCTGCCACGGACCACTGTGGGGATAACGGTGGTGCTGAATGTGCTGTTAAAGTGCCCAGGCTGCAGAGTGGACAGACAGTGGCCGGTGCATTCTTGTGGGTGACCCGGAGCTAGGCCTGACCCGGAGCTGAGCGCGCCAGGCCCATTAAACACAAACAGGCTTTGTGTGTGCTTATCCCAGAGAGGGGGGGCACTGCGGGGGCACATGACCTCATTCACAACACAGCCACTGTATGGACCACGCTTTCCATAGGGCACACAGGGGCTGAAGTCACTACATTACACTACATTACACTACATACAATTAAATGACAGGACTAAAAAGAGGCAGATTTCCTCAGAATCAATGAGCAAAACACTAAACTTAATCTGAGGTGAGAGAATAATTGTTCATTTAACATGATGGGTGACCAAAGGGCTCCTTCGGGTCACATGTTTCACTGAAATAATCTGATTGGACGGTTGTTTTTGAGCCTGGCCTGGGGCATGAAGGAGGGCGTGGGGACCAGACTGACTCCCTCCATAAAAACAGAGGCTGTGAGTCATTTCCAAGTTCTCGCTACACCTCGAACAAGACATGGCTCAGACAGGCATATTTCTGATGGACAAAATATACCACCATAGATCATCTTAAAATACTTTTCAGCAAAATCCCTCCCCGAAAACTCAAGATCTGAATTTTCATCAATATCACTCAAATGTGACTTTTGTACAAATTCCAAATGCAAATGACACCAAAAGAAGCCACAGACTCCACATTCCTCCGATGCTAAAAAGCTCTTTTGTTTCAGCCATTAGAGAAGCACAGACAAACGCAGCCATTGTCTGGGGCCCATAATCTGCTGCTAAAGCTCTGATTGAGTCACAGCCTGAGGCAGGGCCACACACACAAACCAGTAGCTCCACTCGTCGTCGTAAAAGTTGTTCCTCTCTTCCTCGGCTGGTCCCTTTGAGGAAGGCGTAAATTAATGGAGTCATATCCTGAACAAGTGTGAGGCAGATGTCCCGGGGCTGGGCTCAGGAGGATCTGTGGCCTGGAGACCGATACCACACGACAGATCGATTCTTTCTTCAAAAATACGACAGTCACAATGTTTTGGACTTGATTGTGGGAATATTTTTAGTTGGACTCATGAATCGCTTCATAAGACTGCACAATACATCTTAATAGAATCAAATCGCAAAGGCTGCACTTTCTGGGTAACAGAATGTCCTCTGCAAAGAGCAAAGCGCCCGGTCTTTTCATAGAAACTCTTGCTGTACCTGTTGTTTAGACCTGTACTAACTGTATATTATTATAAGTTTCTTCATCTGCAAGTCTTCCCTAAAAAGATCTCTGTATTCTTTTAAAATGAAGGTCTGGTGCTCAAACAGTGAATTGGGACATAAAAAACATTACTACCAAGTACTACATTGTTTAAGTACAGATATGGGAGCAAAACAATGTAAAAGTAAAGTAAAAGTATCACATGAAACTGTCCACTTAGTCAAAGTACTTAAGTAGGAGTTCCAAAATGTAATTTAAGAGTAAAAAGTATAAAAATTGTGCTGAACTGAAATGATTTCTTAAATAGTCTAGATGTTTTCATTAGTACATTTTTGTTTGCTCAAACTATGTGCTAAAAATGAACCCTGGGCCAGTTCACCAGGTCCTTTACTTTTCAGTCCAGTTCAAGGATTTTAGATATCTCAAAATTGCTCATAAAGGGATTGTATTACACACACCTGGAGTGTTTTGTTTCATTCTCACGGGTTTAACACACAAACCCTGAATATGTACAAACACTCTGTTCCACCTTGTGATGTCACGTGGTAATGCACTTGCTTCACTCAAGTCACAATTTACAATCTCTAAACTAAAGGTAGAGGGAGCTGCTACTGTTCTATAACATCACCAGGTGGAACAGAGCATTATAAGCTCTGGAGATGTAGACATACCAATTATGCAGCATTACTCATACGTCGAATGAAACAAAACACAAGTCCAGGTCTGTTTTCGATGAGGTAACAGCGTTCTAACACGACCTAAAGCGTCATTAGTTAGATGTTAGTTTCCAACACAATTAGCGATCAGTCAAAACCTGAAAAGTGGCTCTTGTGACTAAACACGTGTGCTGCGAGCAGGTTTGTGTGAAAATGACAAGGTGCCATCTCTGGGAACTTGTGGAATGAGGAAGAACCAGCTGCTCCTCCTGCGAGCGCCCGGGGGCCTCAGTCTGCTCCGGTATCTGAGATCACACGGCATCACGTTAGATTCAGCGACAAAAAAAAGTCACAAACCGCCACCGTTGACCGCGCGTCGTTCAAACCGCAGCCAAGAGCCGTGAAAGGCCGTCCTGTGGTGACAACAGGGCAACGCGTAAGAACGGTTTAGTTTAGACGGGGGAAAAAATGCTTGGGAATCGGACTTGGATCCAGATAACACATTTCTCCAGTTTTTTACAAGAACGTTGCGTCTGGTCATTGGTTAATCCCCCGAAATTCAGATGACCGAGAAGTGGATGAGTCGATCAGGGAGACACACAGACCGACGGCATCAAAACAGACCTGAGTGACTGCGATTGTGTTAAAAAAGTAGATTTCAGAGTAGAAATTGTAAGCAACTCCAAACTTTGAGAGAAGATTGAAATCTGAACTGATGATCTAAAACAAGAATCCCATGTATGTATTTCCGAACATGTTTGTAGAAGTCTAAAGTACAGGTTTGGCAGCTTTTCCTCAGAATAACACTCCGCAGAGTCACACGGAGACGGCATACGGAGCATTTTGTTCTTTGCAGACGGCATTCTATCATGTAAATAAATGTTGGCTTTGGGATTTGACATTTGTGCCAAGTCAAATTGTGATTCTATTTCGACAATTGACAGCCTCACCACAACAACGCCACTTTCGGTCTGAGCAAACATTGACATAGTATCAGTGCAAGTTTAGAATGTTCTCCTGTACGATCACAAGAGGAGTGTCGTCACGGAATTGCAACTTCAAACTTGAGTATCGAGTCTATTCCTTGGTATCAAAATCAACACCGATTCCAATACCACAATGAGAATTAAAAACACTCTATTCCCATGTGTCCTTATAATTGTGTGTAATCCTCAGTGCTCCGTGGGTGTACACTCGTCTATACGCTCATAACATTGATCTAATAAGGCTCAAGATCATTCTAAAGACATTCAGGAAAGGATCATTTGTAGTATCGATACCTGCTCAAATGAGTATTTAGTTTCAGCACTGATGAGTATGTGAGTTTCAATACTTTCACAACCCCAGGCCTAATCCTAACCCACTGAATACAAGAAGCAAGACAGACGGGTGTGATCCGAGGATTAGTCTGCTCTGTTTTATATTGGATGAGCTGAGTGGCCCCTCCAGTGGCCCCGTCCCCGGGCCCCAAGGCCCCAAGGCCGGCTGGGGCCAGGAACAACACGGAGCGCTGCTGAGGGACGGTGAATTATTCATCTGGGAGTTATTGGTCAGACTGCCCCACACACACAAACGCACATACAGACACACACACAGACACACACACATACAGACACACACACACACACATACAAACGTGCACATACAGACACACACACAGACACACACACAAACGCACATACACACACACACATACAAACGTGCACATACAGACACACACACAGACACACACACAAACGCACATACACACACACACACACAGACACACACACAGACACACACAAATACACACACACATACAGACACACAAATGTGCACATACAGACACACACAAATACACACACACAGACACACACACACAGACACACAAATACACACACACACACACACAGACACACACACAGACACACAAATGTGCACATACAGACACACACAAATACACACACACATACAGACACACACACAGACACACAAATGTGCACATACAGACACACACAAATACACACACAAATACACACACACATACAGACACACAAATGTGCACATACAGACACACACACAGACACACACACATACAGACACACATACAGACACACAAATGTGCACATACAGACACACACAAATACACACACACATACAGACACACACACAGACACACAAATGTGCACATACACACACACACAAATACACACACACATACAGACACACAAATGTGCACATACAGACACACACACACACACACACACACACTCACAGACACACACACACATACAGACACTTGTAGCAGGCTGCCAAAAGAGGGCAACGGGGAGAAACCAAACAGGACCACAGGGTAAACAGTCGGTGGTGGAGGAAATCAGATATTATGAAAACTACACACTGATCTGATGAAGAACATCACATGAGACACACTTTGACCCCCAACACAGTCAGAATGATCCTGACCCACATCAGCAGGTACAGTACATCACACCCAACACGGTCAGAATGATCCTGACCCACATCAGCAGGTACAGTACATCACATGGAAACACAAACTAGAATTTATAAATGACAATATGTCGTCTAAACAGATTCACTGTCGTCAGTATCAGACACTCTCATGTGGAAACAGTGACTTTAGGACTATAGAGGTTAAAGCTCCAAACCTCCTCAGTGGAGGGTGAGCCACCTGCTTGCTTGGAATATTTCAGAACCAGCAGACGGGTCAGATCTGTGGAGAGGTGAGCGCACTTCGTAATGCATAAGTAACTTCTGACAGTGAACATGTGGGTCATTGGTCTGAGTCTTTAAGTCACTGGTGTGAAGTGTGTTTGAGCAGAGACTGGAGCTCATTCTGCACAGAGCAGAAAACAAACACACTGAGGTCAAGTACTGCCTCTGTGCTCCTGTGCTCCAGAGCTCCAGACTACAGCACCGACACCGAGGGGCAAGAGAGGGAGAGGGGCAACAGAGGGAGAGGGGCAACAGAGGGAGAGGGGGCAACAGAGGGAGCGGGGCAAGAGAAGGAGAGCCGGGGCAACAGAGGGAGCGGGGCAAGAGAAGGAGAGGGGCAAGAGAGGGAGAGGGGGCAAGAGAAGGAGAGGGGCAAGAGAAGGAGAGGGGCAAGAGAGGGAGAGGGGCAACAGAGGGAGCGGGGCAACAGAGGGAGAGGGGCAAGAGAGGGAGAGGGGCAACAGAGGGAGCAAGAGAAGGAGAGGGGCAAGAGAAGGAGAGGGGGCAAGAGAAGGAGAGGGGGGGCAAGAGAGGGAGAGGGGCAAGAGAAGGAGGGGGGGCAAGAGAAGGAGAGGGGGCAAGAGAAGGAGAGGGGCAAGAGAAGCAGAGGGAGCAAGAGAAGGAGAGGGGGCAAGAGAAGGAGAGGGGGCAAGAGAAGGAGAGGGGCCAAGAGAAGGAGAGGGGGCAAGAGAAGGAGAGGGGGCAAGAGAAGGAGAGGGGCAAGAGAAGGAGAGGGGGCAAGAGAAAGAGAGGGGGTGGCAAGAGAGGGAGAGGGAGCAAGAGAAGGAGAGGGGCAAGAGGAGGAGAGGGGGCAAGAGAAGGAGAGGGGGACAAGAAAAGGAGAGGGGGGGCAAGATACGTAGAGGGAGCAAGCGAGGGGCCAGGAGCAGGGAAAGGGGATGAGGTGAGAGAGGGCAGCAGAGAGGGGCCAGTTAGTTCAGTTTTTCCCTTTTTTTCAAACAGTAAAAATAAACGGCGTTGGCAGAGCTCATTGGCCTTCAGCTGCTCTGCATTCTAAAATAAAAGGGTCGATCTGAAATAAAAGCGTGCATTTAAACAGTGTGAATGCCCCCGCCTCATCCTGCTCGCACGGATCGCAGGAAAACAGCACACACACACACACACACACACACACACACACACACACAGAGCGCATAAAGGGAGGAGCAGTGTGAATGGGCCCGTGTGAGGGAGTGGGGGTGGGACACCAGAGGCATGTGAAAAATGCCACAGGGCGGGGCTCGGGAAGTCGCAGTCAAATGTGAAATGTGGAAGAAGCAGAGCACCGGGAGCGATTCACGACGTCACCCTGAACGAGCCGGAGCGCAGATCCGAAGGGGGCGGGGCTACAGCCAGTCTGCGCCTCTTCGCGGCGGGTTATGGACGACCAAAACAAAACACGCACTTTGCTTCTGTGTTCTGTAAGCGTTACCGGGCCTGTCGCAGTGATTACTAACCACTATTTTAAAAGGGGCACACGTTAGGCTATTGTCTGCTCTGCTCTAATGTAGTATCACGAGTCGGCCCGGAGTTGTGTTTCGTTTCATTCACACAAGTTTAACACACGATCCTCCTCCTCTGGGTTCTTCCATACAGTCACTAGAATTCATTAAGATAACTTTAGACCTGGAATTGCCAATCTGTACCGAACTGAAGAAGCTGTTAACTTGAAAATCTGTGTGAATGAATAAAACACAGAAACATTATAACACGGCTAAAAGCTCACAAGAGTCAATTTTGCAAAAATATCGGATCAGTATCATCAGATGAAACACTGACAAATACCCCACAAGAGTGTTCCTCAAACTGGGGGACGGAGACCCAGGGGGCACTTCCATTATTTCAGATTTAAAAGGAACTGTATTTAAGACTTTGAGTTTAAATTTCACAAACTTGACGTTTATCTGTATGAGGTAAACGTGTTCAAATCAGCTACAGTTTTTACAGATAACTTGTAACACAGATTTATTCTGAATTACAAAAACATTGGATAATCGTCTTGGAACCAAAGCAGCAAACTGAAACTCCCATCATGTCCAATCACAAAGCAGAATGAGCCTCACATGAGTCTCACATTTGGGTTGTCAGTATAAGCACTGCCCTTAGTCCATCCCAATCTCAATCATCTTAACCCGGGACTCGAGCAGGTCTATAATTACGCCCCAGCTCTCAGGGGAGGAGAGGAGGATTAGGGAGCCCTCCTGTCCGTCACCACGAGTGGGCCTTGTTTTCTCTCGTCAGGACCGGGCTGTGCAAAGTGCCGGTCAGTCCTGTTAGCCCACGGTGAGGCCTAAGGGAGGGCGGGGTCAAGGGTCAGGGGTCAGCTACAGTAATACAGTAACGGAGCTGGACTTCGTCACGTCAGGGAGGTTTACAAAAGCACGAGTTAACTGCAGTTAGCAGGTTAGGCACAACATGGAAGATTTAGTCATTCATGGGGAACATTATGGTATAGATAAAAAATAAAAATTGCAGTGTTTGTGTTGCTAATTGCATCCGTATGAATCGCAATTTCGATTCCATTGCAGCTAATCTTGGAGCCGTACCACCTGTTATCAACAAAGAATACTCCAACTTACAATTTATGCACAAGGACGGACTACTGAGACTGTTAAACCTTCATTTAACTAAACATACATGTTGTTGCCTACGTGTATTAGTCTAATCATGACTATTATTGTCATACATTATGGTTGCTAGGTAACAGTTGTGGTTAAGTGAAATGTACTACGTGAAATGAGTAGTCGAACCTGCCATGTGCACTTTAAAGTGTGTGTGTGTCTCGCTACAGCCGCCACACACACTTCCAGGAGAAGTCTAATGCTCAGCAGGCTATAAAAGTGTGACTGTGCTCGGAGTACTACAGCGGTAATATTAATCACCACGTTTAGTGACTCATCCAATCACCCTTCAATAGTGTTAAAAGGTACTTGTTTTAGTACCTGGTGTATGTATAGTAGAGTGGCTGATTTTACCTTCTTAAAAACCTGAAACACACTCGTAAAACTTCTGACTCACCTCACGCATTCTGAGCATCCTAATTATTCCCCCTGATGAGTTTATCAGCACTTTTTATAACTCTTGGAGGCCAGAGTAGAGTTTTGCTGTGACCATAATGCTAAGAACTATGGGAAAGATCAGAACCTCCAGAATTCCCTCCTTGAGCTGCAGAGGCTGCACTAGCACCGACTCATGTTTGGCTGCAGGTTCTAGGGGCTTAGGCAGTGACCATTCAGATCAGAGAGAGTTCTTGGACCTACACTAGACTTGGGTCTGGCCCAGGTCTAAATCTAGGACAAACCCAGAACTCAGCCATTTGAATTCTGGGCCAATCTTTTATTTTTAGACCTCGTTCAGTTCTTGGAAGACTTGAGTTCTGGGCTAATCCTTGTTTTGGACCTACACTATACGCGTGTTTGAAGTTGGTCCTAGTTTTAGACATTGAGTAGACATGGTTATGTCTGGGGTTAGTCCATGTTTCAGACCTGGTTTAGTTCTGGGTTAGTCCATGTTTCAGACCTGGTTTAGTTCTGGGTTAGTCCATGTTTCAGACTTGCAGCAGATCTGTTTGAATTCCTGCTCATTCTGTTTCGGACTGTAGACCAGGATATAAAAGCGGCTTAATCACAAACGTGCTCTGAAGTCCATTTCTCTACCTCCTCTCCCCTGCCACCTCTTTCCTCACCGTTATAAATGTCCCAGCGGCAGATGTTTGACAGGGGGCGCCGCTGAGGTCGCACCAGGACGTGTCTCTGGCACTCTGTCTCTCTCTACCGCGGCCCCAGCACAGGCCTATCTGCCCTCCCTCCTGCCCGCTCCAGCTGCCAGGGCCTCCCAGATAAAGCCATCGTCCGACAGCTCCGCGCCGCTTATCTCCCCCTGGATCCCCGTGAGAGCCGGGGCCCCGTTATCAGCGCCGCCTCTGCCTCACCTCCTGTCTCTGGCCCCTGTCCCCCCGCTAACCCACCCACACTATCTGGAGATATGTCACTTAAAGCAGGTCTATTATGCAAACTGGAACCATGTTGCAGTTGTTTCCTTCTCTTTGACCCTCTGAAGTTGCATCTGGAGGGAGTCGTGGATGTTTGACTCACCTTTAATCGCCTATTTTCAAGATGCCATTTTGCAGATTAACCTTCACAGGTAACACAGCCATGGCCCAGTACTGACTTCGATCTCCAGTTTTATTTTCACAGTCAGTGATGCACGCAGTCATTTTGGTACAAATGAAAAAAATATATATGCTACTTGTTAGTGTGGTGTGCAGCTCTCCACAGACAACGGCAGTTTATTTACTTCACAAAGTCTGATTACACATAAAACAAGTGACTCATGATTAAACGTGATTTAAGTCAGGCAATGTCATTTTATTTTTATTCTTTTTCTTACATTTTTTTGTGTTTTCTTGTCCCTTTTCTAAAACCTTGTTACATTTTTTTGCAGTAGCCTAATTTCCTCCACAAACACAATCTCCGGTCTCACTCTGCATAAAAACATCGAACCCTGTAGTTTAGATCTGTACAAACATGTTCTGAAATCTGATTCTTGTATTATTTTGTCAGTTCATATTACAGTGTTTCTGTCCGTTCTCCTGGATGTGTTCAAAATATGAACTCTGATGAAAAGGCCAAATCCCGGACTTTTTCCATTGGATTTAAGCTAAATATATTGATATAAGCAGCATTTTATATGCAGCTCTTACATGCTGTCTGCATCATTAGAAAGCACTGTCTGATTATCAGAAAGTGCTTGATTAACATGCTAGTTGTTGTTAGCTTTACTGTAACTGCAAGAAAAAAGTGAAAGGGGTTTAAACTCATTGTGGTGGATAATCAGGATGTTCAGAACGTATAAGGTAAACGAGGAATAACTTTGGACCAGTGTTTCAAATTAACTCACAGTTGAAGAGCTCGTCAGAAAAATCACAACTGGAGATTTTTCGGAAACGGTGGAAACTCCATCGGAAACTCCATCGTAAACGCTGACGCACGATTCAGTGCGGGACAAGTGTCCGTTTAAAAGCTTCAGTTTATTCGCTGCTCCCAGAGGACAGCTCCACCACTGTCCACTCGGTCCTCCAACACACACACCCTCAGGGGAGGGGCCTGCTCACCCAGACAGAGAGACCACCCACTGCACCCAGGCCCTGCACCCATCCACTGCACCCAGGCCCTGCACCCACGCACTGCACCCACGCACGCACTGCACCCACGCACTGCACCCACCCACTGCACCCACCCACTGCACCCACGCACTGCACCCACGCACTGCACCCACCCACCGCACCCACCCACCGCACCCACGCACTGCACCCACCCACCCACTGCACCCACGCACTGCATCCACCCACTGCACGCACCCACAAACAGGGCTATGGGACATTAGCAGAGGCGGTACATACATCTCACTAATGAAATTGTTGGACTAAAAGAAAACAGAAGATTAGTCAGAGGTGCGCAGAGTCAAGAGTCGTGTTCATTTAAACAATATTAGTCACGTAGACGTATAAAGTAATGGTCCAATAAATAACTGGTAAAGTGAAAGGAACTGGTATGACTACGAGCGATTACAAGAGTCATTTACAAAACAGTATATCCTCATTTCAGGGGTAATTCTTCAGTGGAATAAGAAATGTTCAGTGGTTAAGTCTGGAATCAAGACAAAAATATACTGAAACACTCTGAACTGTGTAAAGCATTCTCAAAATAACATCAGCATGTATAATGGGCCTCAACGATTCGGCCCAAATCATATTTGTGATTTTTCGGTAGCAATTTTGCGATTTGATCAAACCCCATTCCAAGTTTGTTCAGCATTGTTTGTAGTAATTGGCAATCAGGCTTTTCCCTTTCTGAAATCCACTAAACCAAATGAAAGCATCCAGCCAGACAAACTAAATATTAACTAGACAAATTTACTCAAATCAAGACTGAGATTTCAGAATCCTCACTGTTTTTGCGTTCATTTATGGTACACATTCATTAAATAATTCAGGGTTTGTGTGTTAAACATGTGTGTGTGGAACAAAATACAACTCCAGGTCTGTGTGTGACGAGGAAACTACATTAGAACAGAGATCAAATCACTTAACAGGTCTGTTTTTCTACATTTACTAAATCCAAAGTTTTTATATGGTGACAAAATAACTGAAGGGAGGGACGGTGATGTCGCTCAAAACACACTTTTCTCAACAAGCGCTGCCCAGCTAAACTCCGCCCGTGTATCATCAGCGTGGCGTTATGGGCAACACCAAACACAGCTGAATGTGGAGTGGCCTGTCGGGCTGGCACGTCATAAAGGAGGATCAGAAACCCCACGGCGTCCGAGAGTCGCCCCGAGAGATAAACAACTGCCACAGGATTTCAAATATATACGCGAGTGTGGGGAGAGGGGGCAGTGTGACCTCGAGGAGGGGCAGGAGGGGGTGTCAGCTCCCCCCCCCCTCCACCCCGAACTGGAAACAGCTGTGTAGACATGAGCGAGGGTGGAGGGACGAGGGAGGGGCGACTACCTCATCGGCGCGGTTGTTTGTTCAAAGTTAAAGAGGGGGTACTGTGCACGATCCACTTTGTCGTCATAACTTTCTTCCCTCGTGCCTGAAGAGGTTTTAGAGTCACCCGTGCATGTTTGAGGAATCTAGTGATCTCGCCCAAGCCCTAATCAAAAACTTTCTTTCCTCCGCCCACAGGCCTGTCCAGGTTCTCGCACGGCAATTCTCCACAACTTCACAGACCTGATGATGTGCAGTAGTTTCATTAGAGGGACGCACAGAATGTGATCGCGCACTGAAGGGGGAGTGACTTAGCGCACACTTATTAAACTTGTTAATATGTTGTTTTCGGCAAATAGAACAAAACAATAAAAGACGGCTCTGGGGTAGAAATGTGGGAACAGTTAATACCCCATAGAAGTAAAATACCCCTCGTTAAATGATGTGGGTGAAACCACAATTCTAATGAAAGGTTCTTCGGCGTCATTATCTCTGTGGTAAAGCATTTACCCAAAAGGTTGGGGGTTCAATTCCAGCTCCAAGCATTTGCATACTGACATTCTACTTTTGAGCAGAGGACATTTCACACCCTCAGAAAAAGTAATCTATGAAGGATTTGAGGCATAGTGTTAAATTATTCACCCATTAGCCAAACGTTCGACGGTTCGATCCCAGCTCTGGTTGCAAACAATCGCTACATACCGATGGCGTACTTTTGAGCAAGACACGCAGATCCCTTCACATAACCCCGGTAAGCCGACCCTGTTCCCGACCGCCACCACAAGCACATTTCTAAACGCAATATTAACCAATTCAACACTGTAGAGGAGGAGGAGAAAGGGGGGAGAGGAGTGGAGGGGAGAGCCGGAGAGGGGGCGGGGCAGCTGCGGTCGAGGACACACGGCCCAAAGGGAGCGGCGATTTCGGGGAAACACTTTGAAACGCTTTGGTCCGGAGGTTTCTGCTCTGATTAAACGTGCGCTCCAGAAAGAGACCGAGCGGAGAGACCGAGCGGAGAGACCAGGATTTAGTCACCTACGCCTGGGACTTAAAAGTTCATGTTAAAAATAGGAAATTATACATAAATCAAGTCCAGGGTGGGTAAAAGAAAACGACTAGCCCCACAAAATGTGTACTTTGTTATGTAGTAATTATTTGAACAAAAAAAAACATTGAATTTTTTTTAACTAAATCTAATCTCTGAACTACCAAATGTGTTTCAAATCATCAGCAAAGAAACTGCTGTGAAAAAGCAAAACAAAAAAACAGGAAGCTAAACCATCTTACATAATCCTTCCAAACTATTGCGCAAACTCACACTCTGGCTCAAAACTGCAGCCGGCGTATTTAGCTGTTTAAAAAAAAAAAAAGTTCCACATATTGACTTTACGAGCCAAACGCTGCGGTGGGGAGTGAGCTCTGGTTTCGGGCGGGGCCGGCGACACGCGGGTGGGACCGGCTGTTACAGGGAGCCTCTGAATACCGCACGTCAGCTGGAGCGTAGGGTGGGCAAAACAAGCCTCCCCCCCGAGCAGACGCAGACACAGGCAGGTCGCGGGGACATTGCATCACACACACTCGTAGTATTTAGTGAGCGGGTGAAGCGTGGGCTGTCGTCGTGGAAACGCTGGTAAACAGGTCTGTAAAGATATCTGAACTGTGCTTGGTGAATGTTGTGTGATTTTATGTGCAGCGGGGTGTGTTTTCACGATATTAACGTTTCAAACTGTTGTGATGCTAATGAAAAGACGAAGATGAACACAGTTTCCAACACCACGATGATAAAAGACACAATATTGGCCACGTTTACATGTTTTTTTTGTTTGTTTTTTTAATTCTGAATTAATTATTCTGAATTAAATAGTTTGGAATTAAAATATTCTCATTCGAGTTTAGAAATAATAATTCTGAATTAAAGTTTCCATGGAAAACACGTTAAATCGTCTTTATTTAATTCCGCTCAACGTCTGGGGGTGGGGAAGGGTTCTGATTGGACAGCGACACAAACGTATTTCCGTCTTTGGGAAGAAAACTCACACTTCAGCTGCTCCCGGCTTTTCTGTCATCTCGGTTTGTCGTTACGCCGCCGACACAAACACGATCCAAACTTTTCCCGCAGTGGTTCCGATGATAATGAAGCAGCAGCTGGAGAATTCTCTCCTCACGCTTCACGTCTGTGAGCTGAGGAGGAGAAGGGAAGAGTGTGGGAGAAGGAGGAAGAAGACAAACTGAGTGTGAGGCTGCCACACCTCAGCCCACTCCCACATCCCGCTCACAAATCCAAAGAGACGTGGAGGAAAGTCCCAAGAGACGACTGGAGGAGCCGGATCGTCCGGATCGAGTCAGAAGGACGAGCCAACGAGCTCCAACCACCGGGATTATTTTGAAGAAGAAGAAACATTTACATGATCCAGGAAGAAATTCATTCGGCTTTAAAATCAGATTAAACCCCCACTTACTTCGGTATTTAGTTTAATTCCGAATAGTCAGTTTCATCTGGAATTAAGTGTTTGTATGTTTTTTTAAGCAGAATAAGATTCAGAATTTAATTATTTTTATTCAGAATTAAAGCTCTCATGTAAACGTGGCCACTAAATCACTTTCTTTTCTGTCCCCATGTGGTCTTATATCCGTGTTCTCCTCAGTGGTCCAGGAAAGATTCATTTCTGTCCCGTCAATGGGGCTTTTTTAGTATCGATATCTGCGAAAACTGAATATCAAATGTAAAGTGAATTGATTCTAAAAATGCGTTTGATAATAGGACTGTCATTTTATACTCGTCATTTTAAGTCTGCTGCGTATTCTAATTACAAGAGAGATTTATCATCTGATAATCAGGACGTGCACTGTTGGCATGCTAGTTGTTGGCATTATCTTAACATCAAAACTCCACTCTGGTTATGCAAAATAAGATGTCAATAAGGTCAGAATAATTAGGAGATGGTGGTTGTTAAAGGTCACAGGTCAGATCTAGAGAGAGGCGAGCCCACTCACATAAGGAATGCATTCTTCGAGGTATTTTTGAACAATTTAATAGATCTGTAAATTAATAAATGTAACAAAAATATCTGTTTAATCCCATTCTGTGAAACATTCCAGGCACAACAGCATCATCTCCATGGAGACAAGTGGCGGAGACTAAAGAAGAGACGCAAATTTAATAAATAGGACTTCAAATAAAGTGTTGTAAATGAAGTGCTGTCCCCCAGCAAACCTGCAAAAGACAATAAACCGAGAACCGTTTCGTGATCCATGTAAATCACACGCGCTGATTTCAGAGTTCTGTGTTAGGAGGGGCCCCGAGTCATTTTTATTTCCTCCGATTACATCATTTGTGTAATTGATTGGACCTGTAATTGTGATCACAAACGAGCGAGAGACGAAGGTTGGGGTTATTTCGATAATATAAGGCTCTCTCTGGGTAACTGAAAGGGCCTGTGTCTCCGTGGTGTCGTATTATGCATCCAGAAAACCCTGTAGTTCAAACATCTACAAACGTGTTCTGAAACATCTCCGTGTGTCAGATGCCCTCCCGCACTGGATTCTCTGAGTTTAGCAGTTTAAATTTTATTTTTTTCTTAAATCATAATATTAACTCAACACTAATTTTCAGAATAAAATCTCAAACGTGATCAAAATGTACTGTATTTGTCAGTGAAATACGCAATTATGCACTGCGCTCAAATCATTTCAGCACAGGAAGGACATTCTTGTTTGTCACTTGCTTTTCTCCGGGTCTCGTCACAAATCTATCCCCGAAACTAAACAAATGGGACGACTCCAAGTGAGCAGACTGCACACTGCCGCCAATCGCTCTCTGTGTAAAGGCAAATACTAAAAATCCCATTGTAGCGTCTTCGGGATTCCGCTGTGGTGTGAATTTGGGAGGTGGTTACGGTAAAGGGAGGAGGAGGTGGGGGGGAGGAGGAGGAAAAACACAGCGGCTTCCTGACTCTGCGCCGGGCCGCAAAACAAAAACACTCCCCTGGATCCAAATGGAGCCAACAGCTGTACTACGCCCCGATGTGAGCTCCAAGCGTTGAGGCCTTCAGAAGAGACCACAAACACTCCGATTATTCATCTATTGTATCATAGAATTTTTTTATAAAATATACTTTATTAACAATATCTCTCAATAGATAAATCTATAATATACAAATAAATGTAAAAACAAAAAAACAAAAACAAAAAAAAACCCAAAGAACTCTAAAACCCTGTCCAGGGGTTAAAATATTTACTATTTACAAAGTTGAAATAAATTATTCGATTCGATAGTTTTTGACTTCAGTTTCTTGATGGTTCTCGATCCTCTAAGACTTAATACTGCTGATTTGGTCAGATTGAGTGACAGTTTGACTCTTAGCCAGTGTATCATATAATTGTACGGATATCAGATACTAATCGATACTGAAACTAGTACTGCAACTAGGTACTCATTTGAGGAGGTATCAATACTAAAAAAGTATCATTCACAGGACCACATGGACCACTATGGAGCACAGAAGAAAGTCGTACCATTTAATGTTGAAAATCACATTCTACTGATTAAAGAGTGTTTTTATTATTATTATTATAATTATGTTATCGAAATCTGTACTGATTGTTGAGTTTGAAATTTTACTATTGTAACAGACGGCGATTTTTAAATGTAAATTCTGCAGAAAATCGCTTTTTAACTCTAAGCACATGATGTATAAAATGTGTTATTTCTATTTATTATTCAAAATGGAAATAAGACGGCCTGTATTACTCTGAAAGTGTACTTCTGTTAAAAGGGACTAAAAAATAATTAAAATAATTAAAATAAGCAAGCGGAATTTACTTTGTGTTGTAAATCCAGTACGCATCATTGGACAGATTATCCACGTTATAATAAACTTCCAAATTAAAATAAAAATAAAAAAAACATTAAAATAAAATGCATTAACCAAAAAAACATAAAATAAGAATCCCTAACGATAAAATCCATAAAATAACAGGGAAATAGAATCTCTATAGTGTTCATTCCGAAGCCCAGACGTGCTACTGGGCTCCAGAAGTGTGCAGATGGATCTCGGATTTATCTTTGCACAGTGCAGACAGTCGACTCCGCTGAACAACACAAGACGAGATTTCTTAAGTGTGCGGTTATCAACTCTGACAGAGGTGGAAATCTTCACCGACTGGTTGAGCCACTGCGTTGTGCCTGCCTGTGCTCCTCATCGTCACACACAGCCGGCCGGGCTCATCACGGCGCACACACACACACACACACACACAGCTGCTGAAGCACGTCGCCTTCCACTGTTTAAATGTCACATTTTAAATAGAGGCCAAGGGTCACAATGACTCTACGGTGACAGATTGTTTTAGAGAGAAACATCCAGATAGAAACTCACACACGGAATGAGGTGTGTGTGTGTGTGTGTGTGTGTGTGTGTGTGTGTGTGTGTGTGTGTGTGTGTGTGTACATCTGTGGAGTCAAAACCTCAAACATGTTATGGACTGAGTCAAATGACAACGACAAAGTGTATGTGGCTGAAAAAAATAAAGCCCCTTTTGACATGAAAATGGGGAAATCCTTCACTTTGGTTTATCTTTGTTGACACAAAAGCCATTGAACTTTGTGCCGGGTTTGATGTGGTCAGGTCAGAGCTTTGAATCCTAAACCAGGTCAGAACATGTGCATTTGAAGATTCTTGCCCTTCACTGCTATTAAAGAGAGCGTGTGTGAAATGCTTTAACATGATGCCATGCACGCAGCCCGTCACTGTGCCGTCACTCACACACGGGGACAGTGCGCTGTGCGCTAGGGGGCTGTGGCGCTCTCTAGTGTCCCCCGCTCCGTTACATAAAGCCCGGGTTCAACCTTCGCTTAGACCGGCTTATGCCATGAATACCACCAACAGAAGGCACACACAAGAGCGCCTTTATCTGTGCCCAAAGCAGCCCGGGCGTACCGCGCTGACGTAGCGCACACAGTCCGTCTGGACACACAAAAAGGCGACGCAGTTTTGGTTGGGCACGCTGCTACACTGGCACACACGACGACTGCAGCAGACCCGGGGAGACTGTGGCATGCATTACTACAGGCACAATACCCCCGTGAAAGCCCGCTAATGTGGCACCGAACACGGCCATGTCACCGCAGCGAGCCCCGTCACGAGGAAAAGTTGTCCGGTTGTAACCGCCTCCTCCTCCCTTCAGCTGCGCGCTGGCCATTGTTTGGGCAACAAGCAGACACATTCCTCCGCTGTGAGCTCGGCCGCTGGGTAATAATAACCCCGTGTAAAAACAACAGCCCGAGAGTGCGGCTTGGATGCGCGTAACGCCACATTCACACAAACATGTGTGACTGGGCCGTTGTCTCCTGCGTACACAGCCGCAGCGGAGGCAGCGCTCGGGTTCCTCTTGAGTTGAGAAAACCCCGGAGTCGCTAGCCTCAAATGTGGCTAACCCGAGCTACAGCGCTGCTCCAACATGTGCAGTCAGGCCCCGTCACAAGTCCGCTCTAAAAAGCCTTCTTTACGCACGGCTCCGCTCCAAACTCGCCAAACTAGTCCTTTTAGTTGAAACGCCAACATACATTTATCTTTCCTGCATTTTGGAGATGAAAAACAAAGTTTTGGACTTGTCTCCACAAGTCGAGAGTGAGCCAACTAACTTGACGGGTTAGCCTCCTGACTTCGGAACAGTGTCTCTCACAGAGCAGCGGGTTTAGTAAACAAACTCCACTTATTTTCGTCCAGAAGCAGCGCGCTTCGGCGGAGCTCGTCGTATCTTGGTCACAAGCCTCGGCTTGGTCAGCATTTCGGACAAAGCGTCGCTGTGCCTGACCGTGTGGGGTTCACGGCGGAGCCCTGTGCACAGGCGAGCCCCAAACCCTGCGCTTCAGTCACGCTTCCCCCCGGTCCCCTGCCCTCTCCCTGCGGTGACTCCGGTCCAGAGCGCCGCCGCTTACCTTCATCCAGAAGCCGCTCCAGGTGTGTGAAGATGCCGCAGAGGTTTGGCAGGCTGGTCATGAGCTTCTTCTCATTTAACAACTGCATCAAATAGTCGGGACTCGGCCTCGGTCGCTCCTTCACTTCCACCTCTCCGACCATCATCTTTGCGGCGAGAGCGAAACACAAACCACCGCTAAAACGCACAACACAGAATCCTCTTTGGGGGGAGAAAAGGAACAAAAACGAAAAAAAAAAAAAGAAAAAAAACTTAAATCTCAAATCCCACGTTTCCCTCCTCCTCGTGAGTAGAAGAATGTGTTAAACCCTTAAAAAACCAGGCCAGGTTAGTTCTCGTAGTGTGCGCGGAGAGGAGCCAAAAAGAAACCGTTATGTCCGTGCGGAGAGCCGTCGGTCGGTCGGTCGCGGTACTCTCGTGTCCGCCGTGTGCACTCGCTCGCTCGGGGATTCTACCACTGAAGGCGCGAGCGTCCGATCCACCCGTCAGTCCCCGCCCCCTGCGCGCGCATTGGCCACGGAGCCTCCCAAAGAACTAATAGCGGCGCCAATGGGGTTTGAGAAACGTGTGGACGAGGCGGGGCGAAGAAGTGACGGACAGGGAGACGGGCCAATGGCGTGCCGTGCGCAGGAATGTGCATAATACCTCTGATGTGTTGTCAACAGATGCCTGCTCCCATTTGAGAATATTACAGAAAAATGGCTTCTATAATTGATCACACACAACATGTCAATTGTCATATAAAATAGATGACCTGAGTAACATTTCCCACTGCTGCAGAAAACGCACCAGGACCAGAACTGTCCTGCCCGTCCTTGTCTACGCGTCATAGTGTCCACAACACAGAGCGAGAGCCTCACTGCTGATCTCAGACTATTATTCACAACAGTAAGTCAGGCTGAGTCCATGTTCTGGAATATGAAGTCATATTTTCAGATGGTGCAGGGGTCTGTGACTCACTCTTCTGGAAACAAATCTACCAACTTATGATCCACAAATGTTGAAGCTCATTTGTGTGGGACTGGCTCCACGAACTTCAAGATTAATGTTTAAATCCTTTCACCAGACACCGTCCTGCAGCTGAGTAACGGCAGAATAATCTGATCATTTCCCTGCTGTTTACTTATTCTGATAAATGCTGGAATGTCGGTCTGAGCTCTTGATTTAAAGGTCAGTCTGAGTTCCTCCCCTCACCGATGGTCATGAGCTTTGGGTGATGACCGACAAAACAAGATGGTGGATACAAGTGGTCGAAATGAGTTTCCTCCGCAGAGTGGCCCGGCGCTCCCTTAGAGATATGGTGAGGAGCTCGGTCACACGGAGGACCTCAGGATAGAGCTGCTGCTCCTCCACGTGGATAGGAGCAGCTGAGGTGCTGGGGAAGACCTACGAAATGGTACTTTACTTACTTTACTTTAATCTTTATTTGAGGGACAATGCACAGAAACATTAAATCGAAAGACAGAGATGCTCTGTACCAGATTATAGCTGAATAGCTCGTTTCCATCTGTCGTCCTTTTTTACATAAATAAACAGTGTACATTCCCCTATAAGTCTCTAAATTTCTCTAAAACTTCCCCAACATGGAAATGGTGAATGAACTATGTCTCTGGGCTGGCCAGGGAACGCCTTGGGATCCCCTGGAAAGAGCTGGAGGAAGTGTGGAGAGCGAAGTGTGGGAGTCCCTGCTGCTGGACGGACGGGTGGACTGGATGTTGGACTTTGTGCCAGGTTTTGTTTCATATGTAAAGGTCCAGTATTTACAGAGATATGAACCATAAACCAGGTCAACAAAAGTGCATCTCACAGTTACACGTCTTCTTTCACAGAACATGAACCTGCCTTTCACTGTGGAGTTTGTATGTTCTATCTGTGTCTGCGTGGAGTTTGTATGTTCTATCTGTGTCTGCGTGGAGTTTGTATGTTCTATCTGTGTCTGCGTGGAGTTTGTATGTTCTATCTGTGTCTGCGTGGAGTTTGCATGATTCCCCTGTGTCTGCGTGGAGTTTGTATGTTCTATCTGTGTCTGCGTGGAGTTTGTATGTTCTCCCTGTGTTTGTGTGTAGTTTGTATGTTCTGTCTGTGTCTGTGTGGAGTTTGTATGTTCTACCTGTGTCTGCGTGGAGTTTGTATGTTCTATCTGTGTCTGCGTGGAGTTTGCATGATTCCCCTGTGTCTGCGTGGAGTTTGTATGTTCTATCTGTGTCTGCGTGGAGTTTGTATGCTCTATCTGTGTCTGTGTGGAGTTTGTATGCTCTATCTGTGTCTGTGTGGAGTTTGTATGTTCTATCTGTGTCTGCGTGGAGTTTGTATGTTCTATCTGTGTCTGCGTGGAGTTTGCATGATTCCCCTGTGTCTGCGTGGAGTTTGTATGTTCTATCTGTGTCTGCGTGGAGTTTGTATGTTCTCCCTGTGTTTGTGTGTAGTTTGTATGTTCTGTCTGTGTCTGTGTGGAGTTTGTATGTTCTACCTGTGTCTGCGTGGAGTTTGTATGTTCTATCTGTGTCTGCGTGGAGTTTGCATGATTCCCCTGTGTCTGCGTGGAGTTTGTATGTTCTATCTGTGTCTGCGTGGAGTTTGTATGTTCTCCCTGTGTTTGTGTGTAGTTTGTATGTTCTGTCTGTGTCTGTGTGGAGTTTGTATGTTCTATCTGTGTCTGCGTGGAGTTTGTATGTTCTATCTGTGTCTGCGTGGAGTTTGTATGCTCTATCTGTGTCTGTGTGGAGTTTGTATGCTCTATCTGTGTCTGCGTGGAGTTTGTATGCTCTATCTGTGTCTGTGTGGAGTTTGTATGTTCTATCTGTGTCTGCGTGGAGTTTGTATGCTCTATCTGTGTCTGCGTGGAGTTTGTATGCTCTATCTGTGTCTGCGTGGAGTTTGTATGTTCTATCTGTGTCTGCGTGGAGTTTGTATGCTCTATCTGTGTCTGTGTGGAGTTTGTATGCTCTATCTCTGTCTGCGTGGAGTTTGTATGTTCTATCTGTGTCTGTGTGGAGTTTGTATGCTCTATCTGTGTCTGCGTGGAGTTTGTATGCTCTATCTGTGTCTGTGTGGAGTTTGTATGCTCTATCTGTGTCTGCGTGGAGTTTGTATGTTCTATCTGTGTCTGTGTGGGTGTTCGGGAACATCAGCCCAAAATATAAGAGAATATAGAATAAAGGGAAACTTCACTTTGTAAATGCATAAATCCACATAAAAAGTCAGACACTCGTGGCCTGTGGAAATAATCGATTGAGACGACTTAGATATTAATATGTGAAAAAGCAATGAGATATTGTTTTTCTTTTGGATCAAATAAACAAACAAACAAACATACCATTCAATTAAATTACAAAATGCATCTTTTTTTTTTTTTTACCCACCCGTGAGTTCATTAGTATCTTTGGACTGCTCATACGTTCAGGTCGTTGGAGGTCAGCCCACTGTAAACCATGACTTCAGCCCCGTGCGTCACTTCAAAGCCCGGATGATTGTGTCTGACCACACGTCTGCATAAATATATCAATTACATCGCCACGGTAACACAACACACGCACTCACACACATACATGTTTGGGATATGGAACATGAAAAGGCTGATTTGGCGCAGCCTTTGTTAGCGCAGACCTACATCGTGTTAGCGTCTTGGGAACGATTGATCAACGCGGTGCTGATCAATACGACCATTTTATTGTGCCGTCCTTGGGAGGACCTCTCTGTCTCCATGTCCTCTGAAGATTAACATCTCTGATCAATGTGCAGGACCTCCAGAGTGTCCAGGGCTCCAGAGCTGGGCGGCAGGGAGAGGGAGACGCCAGGCTGGGTTTGGTGTTCTGGAGGTGGGCAGCTGTCGGCGTGGAGAGGCCTGTCTGATCCACTCTGACCTTGGCCCTGGCTCCATTTGTGGATTCACAACTACTCACTATGTTCACATGCGCACTAAGGAAAAGCAGATAACTCACCGAGTCAAATTTAAACCACGTTATCAAAATCTGTGGCAGACGATGTTTTAAATTTTGTTTATTAGTTGAAAGTCCAGCTACAGGGGCAAAAAATACTCAAGTAAAAAGTATCACAGAAAAGAATCTACTGAAAGTGGAACTAAACACCTAAAGGCAACCGCATTTCAAATAGAGCTGCTAAACTAGGGTCTAGAGGTTTAAAGATCAGTGTGACTGGTCTAAACTCCGCCCTGGCCGCCAGGTGTTTGTATCAGAAAACCTGTAATCAGGGAAGTCCTTTGTGATGTCACCAACTACTTGAAATGCAGTTCCACTGGAGGCAACACAAACTACTGAAACAGTAGTAGATAATGGTATTAAAACAATTTATTGGGAATGTTCTTCTCCACAAGGAAAAAGGAACACAAAATAACACGAGAAGGAAACAACAACATGGTTACGAGATGTGAAAAAGAAAAGGCAATGCAAGAAAACCTCAAATCTGCAGAATCTTACCACAGAAAAAGGGAAAACCATGTCATGAACTGGGACAGAGGAGCACAAATCCAAAAAAAATATGATAAGCTACACTATAAAATCTAGTAATAGACCTTACTTGAAAAAATCTAGTCTGATCTAAATCTAATCTGAGTTTAAGTACTTCCTCAGTGCAGTGTACAGTAAATTCCTCTTTCATCTAACCAGGCAGTGCAAGTTAACGACTTTAGTTTTCATTCATAGAACTCATGTTGTGAATCTGTGCCAACGAATCAATCAGTTCCTCAAATCTGAAACATGTAGTAACCTTTACTTTAAGAGTGCATTCATCTTACCTGGTAAAACCAAGGAAACCGACTGCCTTGAACTGAGCAAGAAAATGTTATTTATTTACACAAGTTAGAGGAAAAACAGGTTCTGTTCTACAGTAAAAACATTTAGATCTGCACCGGGTACGCAAGGAGAGAACAGAGGGAGGATATAGAGACTGAGAGAACAGAGGGAGGATATAGAGACTGAGAGAACAGAGGGAGGATATAGAGACTGAATGAACAGAGGGAGGATATAGAGACTGAATGAACAGAGGGAGGATATAGAGACTGAGAGAACAGAGGGAGGATATAGAGACTGAATGAACAGAGGGAGGATATAGAGACTGAGAGAACAGAGGGAGGATATAGAGACTGAGAGAACAGAGGGAGGATATAGAGACTGAGAGAACAGAGGGAGGATATAGAGACTGAGAGAACAGAGGGAGGATATAGAGACTGAATGAACAGAGGGAGGATATAGAGACTGAGAGAACAGAGGGAGGATATAGAGACTGAATGAACAGAGGGAGGATATAGAGACTGAGAGAACAGAGGGAGGATATAGAGACTGAGAGAACAGAGGGAGGATATAGAGACTGAGAGAACAGAGGGAGGATATAGAGACTGAATGAACAGAGGGAGGATATAGAGACTGAGAGAACAGAGGGAGGATATAGAGACTGAGAGAACAGAAGGAGGATATAGAGACTGAGAGAACAGAGGGAGGATATAGAGACTGAGAGAACAGAGGGAGGATATAGAGACTGAGAGAACAGAGGGAGGATATAGAGACTGAGAGAACAGAGGGTTTGGGTTTGGGTGATACAGACACGACTCTGGGAGGATCAGGGAATGAGTGGAGCCAGGACCATGGACCATCAACAGAGATGAGGGGCGTTTACCTCGACTCACACATGGGACTCACGTCTGCAGAGACTCCATGTGAAGCTTATTAGAAAACACAAAGTTTCTATTAAAAAAAAAGGAGAAAAAAATGAATTTTGAATGTTATTTACTACTGTGGGCATGTAAAGGTAATGAGCAGGCTGCGTTAGGGGTGGTCCGATGGTCTGTTGGTCTGGTGGTCTGGTGGTCTGGTAGTCTGGTGGTCTGTCTGTCTGGTGGTTTGGTGGTCTGGCAGCCTGATGGCCTGGTGGTCTGGTGGTCTGGTGGTCTGTCTGTCTGGTGGTTTGGTGGTCTGGCGGCCTGATGGCCTGGTGGTCTGGTAGTCTGGTGGTCTGGTGGTTTGGTGTTTTGGTGGTCAGGTAGTCTGGTGGTCTGTTTGTCTGGTGGTCTGGTGGTTTGGTGGTCTGTAGGTCTGGTGTTTTGGTGGTCTGGTGATTTGGTGGTCTGGTGTTTTGGTGGTCTGGTGGTTTGGTGGTCTGGTGGTTTGTTAGTCTGGTGGTTTGGTGGTCTGTAGGTCTGGTGTTTTGGTGGTTTGGTGTTTTGGTGGTCTGGTGTTTTGGTGGTCTGGTAGTCTGGTGGTCTGTAGGTCTGGTGTTTTGGTGGTCTGGTGGTCCGGAGGCGGGCAGCTCTCCAGGGTCCTGCCTGTTCCACCCTGCCCATGGCCCTGCCCCCTCACAGCTGCTCTCACCTCCTGGTCGGTTTGTCGTCAGTGTGGAGGTGTGAGGAGGTCTACAGAGAAAACATGGTGCCTAAACTCCTTTGTGATGAGAAGCTAAAGTGCTAGCCTAACGCGCCAACACTATTCTTACCCTGTGCAGCGCTAGTCTCCATGGAGATGTTCCTGCTTTGCCTAAAATATTTCACAGTATGGCATTGCATTTAGCTATCTCCGCGGAGACGAGCCGGTGCTGCTGCCAGGCCAATGTTTTCCCAGGTATGATTGAGCAATAAAAACATGTAGTCAAATGATTCTAGTAAATTAGCGTCATAGTGTGGACCATTACAGGCAAAGTAAAATAAGTATAAAAATGGATGAGTTTCATTTTATTTTGAATACATTTAGACCGTGTGGGTATAATGTGTGTGTGTGTGTGTGTGTGTGTGTGTGTGTGTGCTTGGTTCAGTCTGCTCAGAGCCTCCTGCCTTTAATAAAATGAAATAACATCAAATTAACCGTTATTAGTTTATACAATACAACACAGTCCAATATCTGTAGCTCGGGAACTAGCAGCAGTTCTCCACCAAGAGAGTTCTGAATTATGTGTGAAGAACAAAAACAGTAATGAAATGCCGATTACTGCTGCACCATGTAAACATTTTAATAAGTGGATAACAGCTCACCGTGGTCCTTATATTCACGGTGAAAATGAGCAGCTCTTTGGTATTTTCATTTTGTAAAGAGAAGGAGGAGGAAAAAGTTGGAGATCCCACAGTACTTTGTCGACAATATGACTGCCACTGTTGTTGTGTCCTTAGGCAAGACACTTCTCCTACATTGCTTAGTATGAATGTGGTGTGAGTGCGTCTTGGGCCCCGTCCACACTAGTCCGTATTCAAGTTGTTCTCGTTACGGATGCAGTGTTTGTCCACACTGACCTGATGGAAAACGGCTCCGGAGACAGAACGCTCTGGATACAGCAGCTCCCACATATCTGCCTGAGTGTGGATCTGATCCGGAGCTGTGTGGAAAGGCTGAAAACGCTGATCCGCTCATGTAGGAGCTCTAGCTCCCGTTCTTATTGGCCCGCGTCACTGTGACTTGAGCCTTCCTGATTCGCTGGGTTCGTGGCATCGGGCAACGCTATTGTGGAAAAGTTTGGACAAACCCGAGACAAACGCGTGTTTTTACCGCCCATGTGGTGTCATGACAACATGACAACATGACGCCAGCCTAGTCATGTGACTAGCATTTCTGCCGATACAGACACGTGTGTGGAAACAAATCATTTCCAATACGCCGACACGGTGATACGTTCAGTGTAAACGCAGTCTGGGTGTTGGAGGGGCCGATGGTGCAGATTGGCAGCAATACTTCTATCAGCCTGCCTCAGGACAGCTGTGGCTACAGTAGTATCTTAACACAGAGTGTGGAGTGAATGAATCATTATTATTATTATTATTATTGATGACATTGATGTACTGGCAGATATAGCCCAGCCTTCTTCACTAAGACTTCACTAAGAAAATGTTTCTGACAAACATGGCAACTGGATTACATTTTAATAAGTAGGACTGTGTTCAGAGTGCACATTGTAAATAACTCCAGGAGTGTTAACCTTTGAGAAAAGACTGAAATATGTCCTGCTAAAATAACACAAGAATCCCATTGATTTGAGAAGAGCTTTGTAGAGTCTAACCCACAGGATTAGCACCTTTTACACAGAATAAGACCCAATGGAGACACAGGGAGGGCATCTGACACACGGGAGCACTTCAGATCTGGTTGATAGACGTATTTTAAGAAAGACTATTTTGTTCTCTGTGCGATTTTACATAATAACGGATAATTACATCAGCTGAGACAGTGATGTGGATGGGGCAGCTCTACACTGTGCCTTGCTGCTGTGGCTCATATTGGGCGTGTAACATTACATGTGATTTGTTAAACACGGCTCAGGCCTGCATGTTTATCTGTGGTGATCCTCAGCCAGCTGCCGTGTTCACATCTGCCTCAGACATCTGCTGACCCCGGCTGCAGATCAGGAGCAGATAATAGCCCGTGCAGCCATAAAGCTTACACCGGATCACACCGGGCCACCGAGACACACTTAAAGCTCACCGCGTTACTTTTGTGGTGGAGGGTCGGACATTATGGAGATGTTTTTTTCCCTGGAATGTTCCACACTACGGCACTTGACTGATCTATCTCCATGAACACAAGCAGGCCAATCAGATAAGACAGGCTATAGGCCGGGTCTGTGCAGGGGGGACTGCACCCCCAGTAAGAATGCAGGATTTTCCAGGCATTTTTAAAGAGAGGTATTAGGACATTTCTGTTTCTGTGCTGTAATGTTGTTTCCTGGATTTAGGTGATGCATGTTTGAGTATTTTCTCTATCCTTACAGTCAGCTGTATGATCCTGTTCCTACTCTGCCACAAGCCTATGTCACACATGAATATACAGAAACACCAAAACTGTACACAGCAACTTGACAAACCTGATGCGATGTGCAGTAGTTTCATGAGCAGGATGCACGCTGAGTGTGTTGTGATCGCGCTCTGAAGGGGGAGTGACTTAATGTGGAGAGCAAAGGAAGGGGAGATTCATTAAGATAAGATATCCTTTATTGAAAGCAAAACTTATTATTATTGTTTGTGTCTTTGTTTTTTGGGAATATAACATTTTTATAACAATAAAAGGTGACATAATGATCTAAGTATCTTACGTGTTCGCAGTTAATGCTCCAGAGAAGTGTAACAGACGCTCTGAATGAACAGTTCTTTGTTCAGTTTCATTTTCTGAGCTTTATTTGGAGTTATTTGTCTTAAAAATTCCAGAACGTGTGTACGTGGAAAAACCTGGAGGAATTGTAAGTGTTTGGAAACAGGTGAAAGGTCAGGTTTGATGAGGCGTGTTTGCCCTGGGGCAGGATGTGGTGTAGACGGGGCAGTTTGGGGGTGCCGCAACTGCCCAAACACAGTTAAAGTGCGATACATCTGGAGAATGAAGAACACAGTGGCATAAACCAAAACCGTAAGAGAATGCACTGTATTATGCAGTGGGTTTCAGGAGCTGCGTTCACAAGCAGAGACGTTTCCCTGTGAGATGAACACGTTTATTCTTCCAGTGAAATAGATCATTTCTTTGTTATGGTATATTCGGTATATATTTGCTGTAAAAGTTTTTCTAATAGTTTTTCATAGCTTCTCTTTTGTTTCTGACACACTGAGCCCCCTCTCCCTTTGCTCTCCACTCCCCCTTCAGAGCGTTATCACAGGAAGCGCACATCCCACGAATGAAACTGCTGCACGTCACGTCAGGTTTGTCAAGTTGCTGTGTGCAGTTTTGTGCTGTGTTTTTGTATATTTATGGAGAACTGTCATGTAAGAGTGTGGGTGATGTAGGTTTGTGGGCGGAGCCTTGCACAGAATCTTACAGCTGACCATAAGGAGGGTTAGAAATGGACCCTGGAGAGATCACTAGATTACTCAATCATGCATGGATGACATCTCAAACCTTGTCAGGCAGGTTTGATGAGAAAAAAAAAAGAAGCTCATTAAAGGTGCACTGTGTGGAGGGTCTGTCATCTACTTGTCTCCATGGTGATGGTATTGCTTTGCCTGGGATGTTCCACAGTATGACACCATTTTGCAGGCCAATCATTTTGGGCAATTCTTGTTGAAATAATCTCAAATTTTCACAGAATGTATAGAAACATCAAGATTTTATATTTAATGTTTTATTTTTGTTCTGTTTTCAGGTTGAGCTGTTCACTCCCAAAGTGAAGTCATTTTGCATTTTGGAAACTGCTCCCACACAGACACCCAACTGTGACTGTGTGTGACTGTGTGTGACTGTGTGTGACTGTGTGTGACTGTGTGTGACTGTGCAGCTTCAATGCAACATTTAGAAAAACTGGGGTGCTGCATGTTTTGAGTGCCTGGAGGAAACCCATCCAGTGAGAGAACATGCAAACTGAAAGGCCCGGGTGAACCAGAAATCGAACCCAGAACCTTCTTGTATGAGTGTTGCCACTCAGCCACCATGACGCGTTATCACAGAAAAGAAAAACTTCACCAACTGGAAAACTAGACACTTGTTTTTTGCCTTATGTTTTTTTTTGTCCTTGTGTTTTGGAGCTGCTGAACCTGCAAAACAAATTCAGATCATTGATCTGACAATAAAGTGTTGTGTCTATCTGTCTATCTATCTAAAGGGTATAACTGCAGGGTATATATATATATATATATATATATATATATATATATATATATATATATATATATATATATATATATATGACATCCACCCTCCGGTGGGCTCACTACTCACAGAGGGGTTCATGGGGGGGTCAGGTGCACAGAGGACTGGGCGGCGCAAAGCTGTGCTCCGTGACCCAGCAGAAAAAGATGGATGCATTTATTTATTTATTCGGGACACCCTGTATTTCTTGTGTTTATTCAATTACAAAAGTACATGCATTATTTCTGTCAGTGGCCTGTTTGCCTCCATGGAGAGAGTTAAACTAAATGTCACACTGTAGAACTGTTCAGGAAAAAACTCTATGGAGTCAAGCAGCCTATGGACCACCTACCAAAAGTTACACATTGCACCTTTCACTGAAAGTGGGTCCAGTTTAGAACATCTGCACAGATTTAGGATAAAAGATGAGACATTTCTCATCTTTTATCCACAGCTACACAAAGCAACACATTGTCTGTTCATTTCTCTCCTCCACTTTCCTTCTTTTCTCACATCCTCTGTTGCTGTCCTTCTCTCTTCTCTTTTTACCTCTTTCCTCTCCTTCATTCTTCTCATCACCTCTCTTGACCTCTCTCCCGTGTCCTCTCCTCTCATTCCCTCCTCTGTTCCTCTGTCAGCTCTCTCCTTCTGCCCTCTCCTCTCTACTGCACCTTCTCTACTTCCTTTCTCCTCTCCTTTCCTGGTCTGGAGCTCTGGTTTCCATCTCTCTGTGGCACCAGGAGGAACAGCAGAGCTTCTGCAGAAGGCCTCATGCGTCTGAAGACACTAATCACCCACGACAAGATTTATGCTCCTCTGAGGCCACCGTATCAGCGCCCTGAGGGACCCCACGCCGAGAGGAGGAGGGGAGGAGGGAAAAGGATGGAGGGATGGCGGGGGGTGTATTTCACAACTGTGGATTTGTTTCTACTGATAAGGAAAGTGAATGTATTTTATTGAATTAAATGATTCAGTAAAAGTTGAAATATCTGTCTAAATGCTGCAATAGTGACAGTGGAAACAGAAGTTACACCGGTATCTAAAACAGTTTGTTATAAAAGTGACTTTAAGAGTTTTGTAGCCGAACAGTGTCATATGTCCAAATAAGCGGTGGCCCCAAAATGCACGACAACTGTTAGAGTTCTTTAAAAACAAATAAAAACATCTAAATTAAACTGCCAAGACCAGACCAGACCAGACACTGACAATGACAGTTTAGTTTGGGTTTTTTGGTCTTTCTTCGTTTGTTATTAAAGAACTTTTACAGCAGTCCTGCATTTTAGGTCCTCCTTCTGTTTCAGCATGACAGAATGAACCAACCAACTCTCCTTTTTTATTGTTTGGTGAATGTTTCTTTGCCTCCTCCAGAAGAGTCACAAACGTTATGTGTCAGTGCCTCTTGGCCAGGTCTCCCTCGAAAAACAGATTGTATCTCAAGGGACTTCCTGGTAAAATAAAAAAACATGGAGGAAACATGCTTGGTCAGCCCTCCTCCACCTCAGCTCGACCTGCTTCAAGAGCCATGGTCACGCCAGCCAACTCCAAATAAAGGACTGTAGGTACTAAGGTAAGTGTGGGAAGAGGAACAATAGGGACAAATGGAAAATGTGAGAGTCCCAAACAGCTGGAGGAGCATTCACTAAACGCGAGGTTGCTAGTTCAAGTTTTTCTGCAGAATAAGGCAAAACATATTATTTGTGGAGTGGAAATAGATGTATTTAAAAAACAAGCTGCTAATCGTCTTCATTCAAATGCGCTTCATCTCTGTGGCTGTAAAAACGTGCAGCAGATGTCGCATGGAGCCTGTGTACAGTGGGTGAGGGCTGCGTGCAGTGTGAGGTGTTCAGTGACCCAGCGGGAGCAGAGGAGGCTCTGACCCACACTCCACTGAGAGGACTGTCTCTGGGGACATGTTCCAGGCCTGTGTCTCTGGAGTCAGGCCCTGGGGACCATCAGGACACAATAGAAGAGGAGTGCTTTGAGATCCTGATAATGACGGGGCTCATCACGTTTGTGCAGCCCAGTTCTTTGTCCCGCCCCCTCTTTAATATCCCTGTTGTGACAGTCTAACTTCTCCCTCCTATTTATTTTCTCAGTGATACACGCAGGCTTCAGCAGGTTTGTGTGGTCATTTTGATACAAATGAAAACAAAAAGAAGCAAGAAGGTTGCGGGTTCGATCCCTGCCTTTCTGTGTGGAGTTTGCATGTTCTCCCCCTGTCTGGATGGGTTTCCTCCAGGCACTCTGGTTTCCCCCATCAACATGCTCTGTAGGTGTGAAAGTGTGGGTCTGGAGTGAATGACTAATGCTCTGTTAATAATGTTGTGTAAAGCGTCTTTGAGGACATGTGTCTGTGAAAAGCGCTGCAGCTGTTATAAGGCGACCTGGGGGTCCAGAAAGGCACCAAACAAATAAGATGCATTAGATTAGATTAGTTTATTTGTTAGGGGACAATGCAATTTAATAAAACACATGAACAAACATGAGTAAAATTGCCAGAATTAGCCAAAAGGCTACTTTTCATCCGTAGTCCCCTGGCCATGATGTCAAAAGGCAGAGAAAACTGATACAGAGAAAAACATTGTTAAAACAGAATTAGACACTGACAATACAAAGATGAAACAGACAACAAATATTTACAAAAACATAACATAGACACAAAGTTCTAGTTTTTAATGCTGGCAGCTGTATGTATTTACCATCCATTCTCTTCAATGTTTTGTGAATGTCTTATATGAGGTTTGTTTTTGAATAACTTCAGGTAAAGAGTTCCACTCTCTGGCTCCTCTCACAGACCAGGCCGACGGACTAAAGCTGCTCTTCCTCAGAGGAATCACACAGTCTCCTCTCACTGAGCCTCGAGTCACACGGCCACTACTGTTTTTTTGGCTGATGAAACTTGCCAGTGGAGCAGGAGCCAAATCATGGAGAACTTTGTACATTAAACATAAGTTAGCAAATGTATGAAAATCTGACCAACTTAATAAACCGTACTTTTTCAAGATTATACAATGGTGGTAATGTTTCGTTTTTTTATCCAAGACTTTGATAGCTTGTTTATATAATGTTTCCAATGATCTTAAAGTGCTCTGATTCGCTTGAGACCAGCTCATTAAGCAATAATTAAAATGACTAAAAACCATGGAATGTAAAAATGTTTTTGCTGCCTCAGCTGACATTTCATTTCTAATTGAACGAAAAGTTGCAAGATTCAACTTAATTGTTTTGCACAGCTTTTCAGAATGAGATGTAAAGAAGAGATGAGAATCGACTATCAGTCCGAGATATTTATACTGAGTTACAATCTGAAGCTCTTCCCCTGCAACATGTATTTCAGGATTGCGGGAAACCCTGTTGGTTTTACTAAAAAACATACCCATAGTTTTAGAGCTGTTCAGCTGCAGGCAGCACTCCTTTAGCCAAGATGTAACATGATTCATTGATTTGGTGAGTTTGGCTGCAACAGCGTGTTTGGAACTACCGTGTGAAAATAGAACAGTATCATCTGCAGACATTATGCATTCTACTTCCGGGCAAACTGCAGGCAGATCATTTATATAAAGGCTAAACAAGAGGGGACCCAAAATTGATCCCTGAGGGACCCCAGTAGCTATTGTACATGACTCTGAGCTCCAATTATTAAATGACACAATTTGAGTGCGGGCATTCAGATATGATTCAATCCAGTTAATGACAGATGCATTAAAATTGAAATGTGAAAGCTTAGAACAGAGAATAACATGATTTACTGTATCAAATGCTTTCTTGAGGTCCAGAAATACTGCCCCTACCACACCGCCTAAGTCCAGGAAAGATTTTATTTTCTCTATGAAGAGGCAAGTGGCCATCTCAGTTGAGTATTTAGTTCTAAACCCAAATTGCATGGGATGAAGAGAGGGAGAGCTACTATCCAAATATTGAACAATCTGCTCCGATACCCATTTTTCTGCCATTTTAGAAATAGTTGGAAGAATACTTATTGGGCGGTAGTTATTTAAAATGCTTGGATTACCAGATTTAAGAAGAGGAGTAACAATTGCAGATTTCCACACATTTGGAGAAATGAATGATAGAGGTGATGGGAGAAGCACTGGACCAAGATCTGTGAGCAATGTGCTTGTGTCCATACCGAATATGTCCTTTGAGGGTCTAAGAGTCCTGATAATGTGAAGAACTTTGGACTCAGTGATATTTGTTATGCGTTGCAGACACTGGAATTGCTTCTTTGTGACTGGTGTAAAGTTCTTTGAAATTTCAGCAACAGAGTCAATAAAATGGTGATTGAAGGTATCGGCTATTAACTTTGGCTCTGTTAAGGTGTTTCCATTACATGTGATCTCCATTTGTTTACACCCTTTGTTATCATAGTCACCTGTCATTTTCTTAATATGATTCCAAATTATTTTTGAATTTCCCCGTGCACTGTCCAGCGCAGTGAGAAAAAAGTTAGCCCTGGCAGAATAAGCGTCACATGACTCTCTCATTTGTGTTGCCAGTTCCAATCCTGAAATCCAGTGTGTTTAAACCTAAAATGTCTCTCTGATCTGAACGTCACTCCCTAAACCCCAGCACCTGCACCAGTCCTGAGTCAGTGCTAGTGCAGCCTCTGCAGCTCAGGGAGGAAATTCTGGAGCTTCTGAGCTTCACATGAGGCCTGTTCTGTCCATAAACTGTGAATGAGACACACTGTGTCTATCTGCAGGTTGAGGCTCTACAGGTTCAGTTGTGATTGGAGTCACTTTTATAAAACTGTAAGAGCACAGGACACATGTCCTTCAAACAAACATGTATGAACTCTGTGATCAGGACCTTCCATCAGAACAGATCACGCTGCCTTCACGTGGTGAGGGAAAGATGAGTGCTTTTGTTCAAGTGCTTTTGTTGTCGTAGTAAAGTGAAACATGGTGGACCCTGACCTGTTACCTGGGTAAAAGAGTTTTAAGATTTTATTTAAGTTATTATTATTTTTTTAAACATATTTTTAAAATATTTTTTATTACATAAAAAAAAAAAAAAAGTATTTTATTTAGTTTGATAATAAGTGCAAATGGCGATGTTATTAAAATTCTATAGGCTACAAACCGACTAAGAGCAGCAGAGAACGTTTAACAGAACGTGGGGCTGAGGGTTTGGGGTCAGGGTTAGTTCATTAGTCCTCATCATTCATGACACTTTCACTGCTCTCCGCCATGTTGAAAAGTCAAAGTTTATCTTGGCAGCTCGTGTATCATAAAAATCTTCCAGATTTCCAGTGGAAAAGACGACTTGAGTGGGTGTTCACGTGCAATTTTGATGCTGTTTTTTGGTATTTACGCTAATGACCACAGGACGTGAAGGCACCATCAGACATGGTCATGGTCGATATATCTTTGCATGTATTTTGTTTGGTCCAGGCTAATTGAGATTTCTTTTGCGTTACCTCCTGTGTGTGTGTGTGTGTGTGTGTGTGTGTGTGTGTGTGTGTGTTGAGCTGTACCTGAACCGTCCTGTATGTGTGATTCTTCTTTGACTTAGACAAAGTCAGCATCACAGCAGACTTCAGAGCCCCGTGGCATTTACTGCACTTTGAAATGCTGGCAGTTGTTATCAGGCGTGTGCGTATGTCCCTGCTGTGTCACATGACCGCAGCCTTGTGTGTGTGTGTGTGTGTGTGAGTGTGTGAGTGAGTGTGTGAGTGTGTGTGTGTGTGTGTGTGTGAGTGCCTGCTCCACAGCCCTGCTAATCCTCCTCCCGCTCCCTCTGCCCTTGTGTTTTTGTCATTTTTAATAACACACGTTTCTATTCAACAATTAATCCAATTAGCAGGGATTGAGATAATTAAGAAAGCGGCGCGCGGGGCTAAGCGGAGAGCCGGGTTGCGCAGTGGAAGGCTCTTGAGCTGGAGGACTCTGGAGAGCAGGACAATGGTATCAAAGCTGAAGCGCTGTGTTCAGAGGAGGGTGTAGTCAGAATAATGAAGCGGGTGAGGCTGGTGACTTTGGCTCTTCAAGTGGAACTAAACTGTGCACACGGTGTTTTAATAGTTCTGTCTGCTGTTCAGTTCAGCTTTTGACTATTTTAAGGTGCCATTTGTAGCTTTTCTGCTTGAGGCAAATGCTTTGCTCCGTGTAGATGTTATTGCTCTGGAATGTTTCACAGAATGGCAGGAAAGCTGTAGGAAACTGTAGGAAACTATAGGAGTAGGATTAAAATAAGGTGCTTCTGCCTCCTCCTGTTTATACACTACGGGTTCTTTCGTTTTCTGGTAAACGGTTCTGAGGTTATGGACTATATGTTGTGCCTTCAGACTTTTTCAAAAAATGTTCAAATTAATTCACTCTAAACCTTTCCATCTTCATGGTGAACCAAAGAAGAGCAAGTTACAGGTCAGATCTGTGGAGAGGTGAGCCTTTTCACAGTCAAAATGCCTGTTTTTCTAGGTATTTTGGAGCTATAAACTACCTGAAAAGGAATAAATGTAAATGTAATCTAGCAGGACCACGCCTCATCTGCCCTCCCCTCCTCTCCAGCGAATCACAGCTCACTTCTGCCACACCTCAATTTCCCAGAAGCCTATTTGTAGCAGCCTAACCCGGCAACCCAGTTTGTCCTGGATAACTCAACCCCACCCTCCCATCCCATATCTGTTCTCTTCCAGACATAAGACGCCTATGAGGGGGGTCCCGTCCTGCTGGGCCATGTGAAGATTGAGACTAAACCCCCACCCCGAGTCTCAACCCAGCCCACCCCGTCTCCGTATAATAAACTCTTTCTCTTGTTGTTGTTGTGGTCCTTGCAAGTGAATGCCATACTGTGGAACATTCCAGGCAGGGCACATCATGACACTATCATAGAAATAAGCAGGTGAAGGACCCTTCAGCCAAAAAGTTACATAATGCAGCTTTAAGTACGAACTAGGGTTGCACTGATACAGCTTTTTCACTTCTGATAGCAGTTTCAGTACTAAAGTTCTCTGCCGATATCCACCGATACCAGAGGACAGAGCAAAACAGTTCTTTCCTTTTCTGGCTCTGTACTGGACTGTTTTCTGATCTCTGATGTCATTTCCTCGTAGTCCTCACACTTCCTCACACTTCCTCACACTTCCTCACACTTCCTCACACTTCCTCACACTTCCTCACACTTCCTCACACTTCCTCACACTTCCTCACACTTCCTCACACTTCCTCACACTTCCTCACACTTTCTCACACTTTCACTAAAATCATTTGGATAATTTCAGTCCTGGAATTTCCAATCTCTACAGAAAAAACAAAAAACAAAAACGTAAAAAGGAGCTGTTCACTTGAAAACTACAACTGCATGACATCACAAGGTGGCACAGAGTGTTTTCTGTTTGAGAGAAGAACTCAGCCTAAATGTGCAGTTAAACATGTGAATGAAACAAAACACAACTCCAGGTCTGTTTGTGATGAGGAAACATCAGAACATAACTTGATATGGGCCCCTTTAAGTGATGATGTCCGGGTCCAAGTGTAATTTCAGAGCTGATTTCTATCTTTGTTTTTCATTAAGCCGGAGCTAATTACCGTTCAAAAACACGCTGAAGCAAAAACCTTGTATCAAATATGTAAATAATGTTGTAATAATCCATCATGACACAGGATTACCTCACTGTAGCTGCCGGTCACCACTAATGCCACTTTATCCACAACAACAAAGTCACGCTTACAACACTGTTATAAGTGTTAAATAACAATCAGTGTGAGACGTGTCGCCGCAAAAAAATAAAAGTACAAATAAATAAGAAAATGCAAAGATCCATTGTTTTCCCTTGGACCCAGAAGGGACATCAGTGTGTTTCAGATTAGATCACAGTTTACTGTAAACTTTAATTCTGAATAAAAATGAGTTTTATTCTGAATACAAATGAATTCTGAATGAATTCCCTCCTGTGGGCTCACCACCTGCAGAGGGGTTCATAGGGGGGGTCAGGTGCTATGAGTATTGGGCAGCACGCTGCCCCCGCGACCCAGCTGGATTAAGCGGGAGAAGATGGATGGATGGATGGATGGACAAATGAATTCTGCTTTACAAAGTCCATGTAAACACTTAATTCCCAGTGAAAATGATTATTCAGTAGGTATGTGGTTTATTTCCATTTTAAAGCTGAATGAGTTTCTTCCTGGATCATGTAAACGTTTCTTCTTCTTCACAATAATCCCGGTGGTTGGTGCTCATTGGCTCGTCCTTCTGACTCGATCCGGACGATCTGGCTCCTCCAGTCGTCTCTTGGGACTTTCCTCCACTTTCCTCCACGTCTCTTTGGATTTGTGAGCGGGATGTGGGAGTGGGCTGAGGTGTGGCAGCCTCAGACTCAGTTTGTCTTCTTCCTCCTTCTCCCACACTCTTCCCTTCTCCTCCTCAGCTCACAGACGGAAAGTGTGAGGACAGAATTCTCCAGCTGCTGCTTCATTATCATCAGAACCACTGCGGAAAGCTCTGATCGTGTTTGTGTCGGCGGCGAAACGACAAACGGAGATGACAGAAAAGCTGGGAGCAGCTGAAGTGTGGGTTTTCTTCCCAAAGACGGAAATACGTTTGTGTCGCTGTCCGATCAGAACCTTCCCCACCCCCAGACGCTGAGAGGAATTAAATAAAGACCATTTAACGTATTTTCTATGGAAACCTCAATCCACATTGATTATTTCCATGTAAACTCAAAGGAGATTTTTAATACTGAACTATTTAATTCAGAATAGTTAATTCGGAATAAAAAAAGTATATATATATATGTAAACGTCTCCAGTGTTCTAAAGGTCACTCATATTTAATACAGATAGAGGTGGCTAACATGAATAAAATAAATACAATTGTTGAAATGTAGCTGCTCTAGGCTCTAGTCACTAATACAAAAGGCTGAGCACTTGTGAATTTTTAGTCTAGAATCACGGATAAAAATAAACAGCAATGATTTAGATTCAGATGACATCAGAACAGCACAACAGCACTGGATTTTCATTTTCATTTTCAGTGTTAAATCTCACAAGAGTCAGTTTCACACAATCCAGGAGCTTTATGAACTGCAGCAGAAGCCGTAGCTGTGTGTGTGCAGAGTGAGTGATGCCTTCACGCTCCTCTGCTCTGTCTGGACTTGTGAGCGCTCCTCTGTAACACGGTGCATGTTTTACGGCTCTGACGGGGCCTTGTTTCCCCCCTGAGCGGCCCAGGACGTGTCGGGCTAATGGACACAGGATCGGCCCTCCTCGCAGACCTCGCTCCAGCTGCTGTAACTCTCCCACGTGCTCCGGGGGCCGAGAGCATCACAGGGAGGGTCTGCGGAAGTGCGAGGACATGGGACTGGCCGAGATGATGTAAAAATGATGTCAAGTTATGTAAAAAAATAATGGTTCTTTCGAGCCAATTATCCAGTCAGAAAGCACGTTTTAGAGCTCATGCAGTTTCCAGTTTTTACTTACTTACTTTGAGATTCTGGGTTTTGGTTCATATCACATTTCTGTTCTTAAAGGTCCTATATTATACCAAATGGACTCTTGTAAGATTTAAACCACGTTAGAATGTTGTTATACAGACCCGGAGTTGTGTTTTGTTTCATTCACACACGTTTGAGCCACAATTTATTATTGTGTCTACAAAAAAATCTCAAAATGTTCCACCTGTTGATGTCATGAAGTGGTCATTTTCAAGTGAACAGCTCCTTTCACCTTTAGTTCAGTAGCGGTAGGCAAATCCAGGGCTGGAACTATACAAATGATTCTAGTGAGTTTAAAAACACAATGGAGCACTTCCTGTATTACCACATGACATCACAAGGTGGAACAGAGTGTTTTCAGTTTGATAGAAGAATGTACTGTACCGTAGATCAGAACAGCAGTTTAATATGGGCCTTTTACACAACACAAACACTTGGGTTCAAATAATAAGAAATAATCTCATCTCTGCACAAAATTGATCTGTGCCCCATTTGTTCTGTTGAATTTCAGTTAAGAACGAAAAACAATAAAATGGGAAAACAGTTTATTTCATTATTCTGTTTTAGTGTCAAAAAAAAAACAGATTTCAACCTCTATTTCCAATATTTAATTTAAAGTTTATTCCAAATAACATCAATCAAAAACACTCTTGATATTTGATTCTCTCTGGTTTCTTTGCTCTGGAAGTTCTGCTGTGAGACGGGTTCACCAGAAAAATCGCTGTAATTTTGTGGACAAACGTGTCGTCTTCTTTTCTGTGTAAAATCCCTGTGGTCCAGGCAGAATCCACGGTGAAGGAGAGAGTTCAATTTGGACAGTCAACTGCACAGTTTATTTAGCTGAATACGTTTCACAGCTGCTACTTCACTTCTTCTTTTATGGCGATGCGTTTACTTTGGCGTCTTAGAAAGTCACTGTTGAGCTCCATGACGAGGAACAGGAGCAGCGTTAAACTCACCTTTGTTCACCCAACACCATAAAACTATATGAAAATAGTTTTTATCACAGATCCAGGGCTGACACTGAATTCACGCTAAGTTTTCCCATTTTATTGTTTTTAGTTCTTAATTGAAATTCAAAAGAACCAAAATGACAAACTGAAAAGTCCTGAACCTCTCCACTGTCTGCGTCCAACTGTAAAGGGTTTAATAGTCCAGAGAAGTGCACGTCCAACAAAGTGCACAACAGCATGTTTTACTGTCACAGAACTCCACTCTGCTCTGTGAACGTTGTGAAAAGCACTTATAAAGTCATCATGGTGAATAATTCGGATGCTCTGAATGTGCAGGGTGAGTGAGAAAGAGCTTTGGCCCACTGCAAACTTTGTTCTGTTTGTTTGGAATGACCTGGTTCTGTTTTTGTCAGGGTTTGGTGTTTGTTGTGTGTTCCCCCTCCCTTCTGTGTCTGTCTGCTCCTCTCGGGGGTGTGGCTGGGCTCATGCTGCAGTGTGGATCACCTGCTCGGTGGTTCACCTGCAGCTCATTGTCTAATCAGCCCCACTACTTAGTTCTGTCCTCATCCTTTGTTCTTTGTCAGTTCATTCCTTCTCTATCCCTCGTCCACGTCCATCTCCTGCTTGTCCACGTCGTCCTGCTTGTCCATGTCGTCCTGCCTGACCTTGTTGTCCAGTCTGTCTACCTGTGAGTCTACCCCAGTGTCTTCCCTCCGTCTGTCTCCAGCCTGTTTCCATCACCACATCCTTCATTCCCGGCAATAAACCTGTTTAAACATCTACCTGCGCCTCTGTCTCTGCTTTGGGGTCCTCAACCACACTCAAACCATGACAGTTTTAATGTTTGTAAGATAGAAAAACTCAGGTGCAGAGTGTTTAAAGGAAGGGATGTAAATTAGTATTTAAAAGTTAAAGAAAACATGTTCAAGTAAAATGTGTATTCTTCCCAACAGCAATGATAATGCTGATTTATTCTTCAAAAACACTGCTCATGATGGTCAAGTCGTTATAATTTGGTGTCTTGGATCAAGGCGATTATCTAATCAGAAAACAGAGTGAGCCTCACGTGAGTCGGCCTGTGTGTGTCGCGGCCGTCTGATTTTCGGATAATGATTCCTTTTTTTTCAGTTTTCAATTTTGTGTTTAAATGAATAATAATAACAGAGACTGCAGCGTGTTGTGCTCTGCTCAGAAGGTGATTGTTGCAGCCTCCATCTCTTCAGGACCTGTACACCTCCAGGACTCGGACACGTGCAGGTCGAATTGCAGCTGATCCTTCTCACCCTGGACATGGACTTTTTGACCTGCTCCCCTCAGGCAGGAGGCTACGGACCATCCGGACCAGAACCTCTCGCCACAAAAACAGTTTCTTCCCCTCTGCTGTTGGACTCATAAATAATAACACTCGGACTGGTCCCACCCCCCACTCTGCTTCTGTCACATGACCCTGTGTTCTCACACCTGCCTGTTCTGCACTGATCACTGATACTCTTATACTCTATATTATTATACTCCTGTAAATTTGTACATTTTGTTATATTATAGCTTTTTTTTTTTTTTTTTTTCTACTTTAATTAATTTTATTCTATTATTTGTTGCATGTCAGTGTTTGTCTACATCCTGCTCCAAGTACCGCAGCAATTTCCTAATGTTGTGAACCTGTTCACTCATATGGCAATAAAAAACATTCTGATTCTGATTCTGATTCTGATAATGGAAACTTTTTACTTTTGTAGTTTCTTTAACAACCAGTCAGGGATCAGCAAACTCTGTCACTCGCTGCCCCACTGCACATGTCGTTTGCCCGCTGCACATGTCGTTTGCCCGCTGCACATGTCGTTTGCCCGCTGCACATGTCGTTTGCCCGCTGCACATGTCGTTTGCCCGCTGCACATGTCGTTTGCCCGCTGCACATGTCGTTTGCCCGCTGCACATGTCGTTTGCCCGCTGCACATGTCGTTTGCCCGCTGCACATGTCGTTTGCCCGCTGCACATGTCGTTTGCCCGCTGCACATGTCGCCGCTGTGTCTTTGTGCTGTTGGATCTGTACAATCCATTTGATAAAAAAACCAAACTGCACAAGTTTTACAGAATTCCATCAACTCGCAGCCCAAAGAGACGTCTTTGGTACAGGCCGTTAGAAGAAGTGAGTGGAAGGAGCAGATGATTAAACCTGCACTCATCTGCGCTCATCTGCAGCGATCACTTCACATGAGGTGAGCCGGTCACATCACCGCTTTTAGAAACACATTCACTGAGTCCTACATGTGTGAAAATGTGAAGAATTCATAGACCAGATCGGGAGTATAACCAGTTCATGTACCATGGTTAAATTTTCCGATGTTACATTGCTAAACTTTATGATCACTTCCACACGCTTCGTTGTTGTCTGGTCTAATTTGATCTATTAATTATTCACATTTTTAAAATTCAAAAGGGAAATCGGACGGCCGTGACGTACATGGACCTGAGTCTCTCATTTGGGTTGTCAGTTTCAGCACTGATCCAGTGTGTTTAAACCTAAATTGCGTCTCTCTGATCTGAATGGTCTGAAACCCCAGAACCTGCACCAAACATGAAGCAGTGTTTATTTGGTTTAGGCCTTAGATTCTGGGTTTGTATTTGTGAGTCTCATTTTAGTTTTTCTGTAACTTATTGCCAGTATTTCAGCCTCGCCTTCTTGATTTATATTGTCAAATTGCTCTGGTATATGATGTTTTTTTTTCTGTGCAGATCCAGTCCTCCCAGTCACAGCCCTCAGCAGTATGTCCAGTGGTGATTGGTCAGTGTGGAGGTCTGACCTGTCTCCTCCATGCTACATTTCACACAGACATGCAGACTGCAGTGTAAGGACACAACACACAGCACATGCAAATGGCACCGGGGGCAATGGCACAGCTTCTTAAACAGAAAAAACATCAGGCGTTTTAAAGATAACACATGCCGGTGCACTGAGGAGTGAAGCAGTTCCAGTCATACTAAAAAAAACCTCCTAATTGCAGACTGAGTGGCAGACTGAAGGCTATTTGTGAGCTGTAATTATCACCGTGAGTCTGGAGTCTGGAGCTACAGGAGATAAGATAAAATAGACGCGATAAGAAACGTCTTGTTCTGCAGATCTTAATGAGCCTGGGGTCCGGTCACTCCTCCGTCAAACTCAAACAGGAGCTGATTGGCCACACGTCATTTTGAACAGAACCACACTTCTCTCACCTCAGACGAACACTTTAGTTCTTTAGTTCTCATCAGAATCTCTGGTGTCGGTTCCTTTTTACCTCGTCATCAGCCACATTTGTTGTGATATGGATGGATCATGTGTGTCCCTGATTGGCCAATCCACCTGTCAGTCACACTGATCTGAGCTTTGGGAGATAAACAAGTGTCCATGTCTCTGCGACGTTTGGAGAAGCTCGTATTCTTAGGTTTCCAGCAAACTATTGATACGCATTTGCCTCTTTAAATATCAAAATACAAAGGACCTCATTCATGAAGCGTTCTTACGGACAAAGTCAGGAGCACTCGTGAGAACAAAAATTTGGCATAACTGTCGCATAAGAAGAAGTCTGGATGCTTAAGAACATTTTGTGATCTGGGGCGGAGTTCTCTAGGCTTCTTCTTAAAGTGGAAGTTCAAACATGTTAAAAGAAAAGATTCATGAATGGGGCCCAATGTTTCCTGGTACTTTTTCGGTATAAATTGTGGCTTTTGCCTGATCTTGTGAGTGCAGTTTTTGTCAGATACACAGAGGTGTGGAAAACCTTTGCCACCCCCCCTTTTCTAGTCGATCAGCATCATTTTTAGTCCAACAAGAATGTCTTTAGTCGCCCACAGGCCCACAGTGCACATGAACATATTTCCGTGTACTGCAGTAGACAAAAGAAGCCCGTCTGAGTGTAAATCTATCAATCCAAAAACAGGCGTCACACTTTCTGTCTGCTCCTGTCGGCTCCTGTCGGCTCACGGGTCTGTGTTTTCTTATGGGTCACCTTGGGCATGTCTGGAACGCTCCACTGGTTTTCCCAATCTGCTGATGGAAGGGCCTGTATGCTGGGGGCTCCAGGGGGCCCCAGAGGGTGATGGAGGGGGGAAGGGGGGGAATGACAGCCTGACGTCCCAGTGATGGAGGGCTGAGGAGGGGACACGGCAGCAGACAGGCTCCCCTCACATCCGTCAACATCTGGAGCTGAGCAGAGTTTAGGAAGTGTCAAACATGGTCCCACCTGTGAGAAGGAGGGGGCCCGGGCCTGGATGTGACTGTGAGGGGCCACGGCTGCTGGACAAATACTGAAAGAACACATGCTTTTAATGTTTTCTGTAATTCTGACTTTGTTTGGTGGATAGTTTCTGTGTATCGTAGTTTTACATCAGTTAAGTGACAGTTAAGTGTGGAAAAAATGTACAAAATTACAGGAAACAAAATCCCTCTGCTGATGTCATCGACGGAAAACTCCATCCAAAATGCAGACAGTTCACACATATATAACTCCTGTATGGTTGCTAGGTAACAGAGAATACGCAGAATACCTATACATAACGTGACATTCTGTAGCCTGTGCAACCAGGAAGTAAACGTGTGTCTCTTAATCTTTGGTATAATAGTTTAATGCAGCAACCTCAGAGGGAGGCGGCAGTTTAGTCCGTGACTGTTACTTTCAAATAGAAGTACAAATACACGATTTGATACAGTTCCTCCAAATGTTACTCCAGGAAATGCATCTCTAAGGGCTGCACCATACTGGAAAAACTGGTATTATATTTGAACATACAGAATCTCACAAAAATTTGACATCATAAGAATTTTGGCAATTCGTGTTGAAATAACTTCAGATTTTCACATATTGTTTAGAAACAGATCCAGATTTTATATTTAATATTTTATTTTTGTTCTGTTTTCAGGTTGAGCCGTTCGCCCCGTTCACTTCTCTTCCGATGTTGATACTGGCCCAGATCTTTTAGCCCTGCAGGAACACCTTCCTCTTTACACTTTTGGTACCAAGTCCAAATTTGTTTGTTAGTTGGTGAAGTTTTTCCAAATTTTCCATTGGAGGCTGCACTTGGGTGAGTGTGTGGGAGCAGATTCCAAATGCGACTCAAAATGCTCTTTACGCCATTGACTCTTTGGGAGTAAACGGCTCAACTTGAAAACAGAACAAAAATAAAACATTAAAAAAAAAATCTTGATCTGTTTCTATAGATTCTGTGGTCGTTATTTCATTGCCAAAATGATTGGCCTGTGAAATGATGTCACATTTTTCAGGGCACCCTGTATGTTCAGATTGTTAGCTTGGATTCACAGTGCGCTCTGTACACACCTCTATGAGCATTAAGACCTTATAGAAGACTGGAATATGAACTAATCCAAGATCCCTGTGCATTTGTACAGGTAACAGGTCTGTGGATAAACAGTGCAGACATTTAGTTGTTGGCCAAATGGTGACAGCCCTTGTGAAGTCATAATAGTTGTGATGTTGAATCCAGAGCAGTACACGGCGCAGTCCTCCTCTGTTCATCATACAGTCCCCACAGAGCACTTGGCCTTTGTACACACTCTTCTAAATCTCCATAGACTCAGGGTTTTGCACATGCTCAGTAGGTCCCAGGATACGGCCTGGGGAACAGGACTGATGCCTCCCAGGGGGACTTTTATGTGGGACACACACACTTCCTCTCTGTGCCTCCTACGGTGTCCACAGAGAGTAGGAAGTAGGAAGCAGATGAGGGAGCAAGGAGATGAGGGGGGAGGAGACATGGAGACAAGAGGGCGAGGGGACAAGGAGACAAGGGAACGAGGGGGTGAGGGAACAACAGGACAAAGACAGAAGGAAATGGCTCAGGGGAAGAGGAAGAGTCACATTCTGGGGTTAAAAACAAACCACTGTGTGCAGGAGACACAGAGGAAATATTATATGGAGCAATTTGGGAAAGATGTTAGTTCATA